>LBNU01033801.1:4185-14743 GCA_014162995.1 Artemisia annua
AATGTGACAATATCCACGTATCCATCACTTTTCCTAATGTGATAATCACTCACAGATTATCGTCATTTACATACATCAGACCTAAACACATACAACACACCCACACACATCTTCTTGGAACAAGATTGACGCGTGGACCAACCCCCTTCATACGTGAGGGGTCTCCATTACATGTAGTCTAGTAAGTTATAACGCATTTGAGTTTCAAATATATATCTAAACAGTGTTAGTATCCATCGCTCGAAAGTTCATGAGAAAACTATAAAACGCTAGAGAGAAAGCAACAAGTATGCACATGTGCATGCATGTTTACGTGTTGCATGGTCCCAGCTCCCAACCATGTGTAGACGTAGTAAAGTAGCAAATGTCGGCAAAGCAGACAATTGGGTGTGTTAATGTTTCTAAATCAATCGCTTCAATAGTTCATGAATTTGGGGCTTGCATGGGTACATCGACCTTTCATGGGACATATCATGTTACAACAGATTAACATCTTTTACTTATATTTTGCTTTGGTTCAGAAGAAGTTATTAGTTGATAACTAGTCAGCTCAAGCACATGTGTGTGTTAAGGTCCGTTAGGATGGATTTTAATATTGTGTAATTAGCTTGAAGGGATTTAAATCGCTTTCAACACCAGCCATTTGAATACCATGAAACACTTCACCACGCTTGCTACCATGAACGCCTTCATAAAATATACGAGTAATGTTTTTATATAGTCCGAGTTTTAGCGGTTTCGTCTCTCAAACTGCAAATGAGTGTTAGTTGATAGATAGTCAACCCAAACCCGTGTGTGGGTTAGATTCCATTAAAACTTTAGTATTACTTGTCATGTGTACTCTATAAATAATTAATGATTAATAAAATTTAACCGACAAGTTTCATCATTTAACTAACCTTGTTTTAATATGCTTTAATCAATATATAGCAGCATATACTTTATCTTCTCATAAGTTGATATGTTTCGTATTGGATTCAGTTAAATATCTGGCTTTTTCCAATATTATATGCTAGTCTTTCTAAAGCAACAATTAAAGCAAGAAAAATATATTAAACTTACCAATGTTGAATGTTTAGTCACATTTTTTTATACTATTATATGTTAGTTAGTCGCACCACAACAAATATATTAATCTAAATAATTAAATTAATATTATTTGTTTGATTAGATGACTTGATTAATTATCAGCAACAGTTAATTAAGTGACTAATAATCTTTTGACAAACTAAGCTTCTCAGTGTACCTTTGTTCAAATCTTAATTGTCGTTTTACTTAACTAGCAAGTTACCATCGCGATGCAACCGTAAAGAAACCTAAATGATCTGTTAAATGATTCACCACATTAGATCTCTAAAGTACTCAAATAGTGTATATGTTATTTGTTAAAAAAATTTAGTTTCGTGAGGTTAGTTTTCTAAATCATAAAGAAAAACAAAATATAAAATTTAAGAATATCAGAATTACTTATTTTTTTATCTTGAGTTTTTAGAAAATTATTTTACAAATTTTAATTTTATGGCTTATTAATTGTTAATATGAATCAAAATATTGTGCAAATTTGTAAAATAGTATAGTTTATATGAGTATGGATCTAGTGAGAAGAATTATTGAAATGAGAAGAGTGAGAAAAAATTGTGGCCACATATTTTAAATAAGGAAAGAGAAATAATAGGGAGATGCATCTATTTTGTTAGGTGCATCTAATATTTGTGGTTGTGGTTTCTTCTCATTCTTCTCATCTTAATTACATTTCTCATTTGGAGCTATATTTCTTTCAACTTACACATTTAATTTGTACTATAAAATCAAAAGTATGTTAGTGATTTATTTATGTTGAATCTTTAACATGTTTAATTAACATGATCAAAATGCTTTGTAAGATATATAGATTTAATTAATAAACATGGCAAAATCATGATAACTATATGACTATACATACACATGTCTCTACTTAAAAACTCTCGTAACGAAGCACAACTAGCAGAATTATTATTTTTCTTAGTTTAAGTAATGAATTCAATAAAACATAAATTAAAGTTTTAAACACAAAAAACAAAACGACCACTTTTATTTATTTTATAGAAAGCAAATGATAAGGTCTACGTAATCTACTCCCTTATCCACTTCATAAAACACTACCAAATTGCACTTTATAGAGCCAAATGACCTCTTTTCATTTCTAAGTCAAAGATATCAAGATCTATCTTCTTATTTCCCCTTATTTTCAGTTGTTAAGTTTCATCGCCGTTATTAAAAATAAGGAATAATTCCAAAAATAACCAAGTTGCTCAATCGATAGAGTTTTTTGACTTTGGATTTGAAAATTCTTGTTTTGACCATGTGACAATATCCACGTATCCATCACTTTTCCTAATGTGATAATCACTCACAGATTATCGTCATTTACATACATCAGACCTAAACACATACAACACACCCACACACATCTTCTTGGAACAAGATTGACGCGTGGACCAACCCCCTTCATACGTGAGGGGTCTCCATTACATGTAGTCTAGTAAGTTATAACGCATTTGAGTTTCAAATATATATCTAAACAGTGTTAGTATCCATCGCTCGAAAGTTCATGAGAAAACTATAAAACGCTAGAGAGAAAGCAACAAGTATGCACATGTGCATGCATGTTTACGTGTTGCATGGTCCCAGCTCCCAACCATGTGTAGACGTAGTAAAGTAGCAAATGTCGGCAAAGCAGACAATTGGGTGTGTTAATGTTTCTAAATCAATCGCTTCAATAGTTCATGAATTTGGGGCTTGCATGGGTACATCGACCTTTCATGGGACATATCATGTTACAACAGATTAACATCTTTTACTTATATTTTGCTTTGGTTCAGAAGAAGTTATTAGTTGATAACTAGTCAGCTCAAGCACATGTGTGTGTTAAGGTCCGTTAGGATGGATTTTAATATTGTGTAATTAGCTTGAAGGGATTTAAATCGCTTTCAACACCAGCCATTTGAATACCATGAAACACTTCACCACGCTTGCTACCATGAACGCCTTCATAAAATATACGAGTAATGNTTGGTGATGTGTTTATCTGTTATTCACTGTTTCTACCATTGGTTTCTGGTGATGATGATCATTATTTGACTACAGATGGTTATGTGCATGTTTCTGCCATTGTTGTTTCGGGTTGATTTATAGTGATGGTGGATCTATTTATGGTGGTTCTTGTTTTGTTTTTAGTTATCAAGTTTACTTTTCTTTTCATTAAAGAAAAAGTAAATTATTTGACTGTTAGTCGATTGTTTGTACGGCTTTGTTACCAGTCGACTAAAGTTGATCATTCGTACCGGTCCCTAAAGTCGACCGTTGGTACGATTTTGTTACCAGTCGACTTAGCCGACCGTTGATACCAGTCGACTAAAGTCGACCGTTGGTACAGTTTTGATATGAGTCGACTAAAGTTATGCTTTTATTACGTTAATGTTTTGTTTTTCTTTGCTTTTCTAGTTTACTACTCCAGTCCGAGCTTTCGCGATTTTGCCACTCGGACTACGAGGGAGTATTAGATGATAGATGACTCAAGCCCGTTTGTGGGTTAGGGTCCGTTAAGGTTTCCATTATGTCTATTGTATTCTCAATATATTTTGCTGGAATAACACATCATACACATGGGGTTTTAATGTTCTAACATAATATTGTCTAGCTTTCAACAATGTCATATGTCAGGTGAGCTTAATTGGTTCGGTTTCAAATGATTAAATTAACATTCTAAAAATAAATTCTACGATATTTAATTAACTTGAAATTTGGGCATAAAAATCTTGCGATTAATATTAATTACTAGACGAGTATCCGTGCATAGCAACGGAAATTCCTAGCGGCAGACAATTAACGTTATGGAATATTGTGGTAAGTGTTTCGTGTAACGTTCAAAATAGAACGTGAAAAGATAAAATATAATTGCAAACTGTTTTAACATGCGATAATTCAACTTAAGCAAAAATTTTAAAATATATCAAAGAAATAAAAATATTTAAAATATAAAAACATTTCATAGCTTGGTTTCCTCCTCATCTTGAATGTATTAGTTTTTGTTAAAACATTTGAACTATTACTTTTTGTAATCTACGTAATGATGCATGCAATTGTTTTGGCAATTTTCCATGCATACTTTGAATGAAATTGTAATCGGTAACTACAAATGTGGGTCGGCACATTACGTATATCACGTATAAATGTAGAATGTAAAATGTAGTCGCGTTCATATAATTTGGACATGAGACAAATTACTCTCCATTTATTAGCTTGAATGTTTGTTCAATTCATAGGACTTTCCCATGTGCATACTCTATTAGAGTCTGTTTGGTCTCTGTTTAAGAAAATTAGGGGTTAATAATAAGGAAATGATATTTCTTATAAAGATCCATTTGAGAATTAACAGTTTAGTTCAAATCTATTTCTGAGATTACCTTACACATTTTGTTCATGAACAAATGCTACTCGGTTTTTTGAATCATAAAAATTGTCAAAACACAAAAGGTTCACGGTTGCATAATTCGGCGTCTAGAATTTCTAAAATAGAAAGAAGCTTATGCTGATCCGTGTATGTAGACATGTAGTAATAAATGTGTCGTTCATCCATGCTTCGATCTATACTTGCAGCCACCAATGGTTTCTTGCGCATTGTCCAAAATGCTGAAAAATAGTGATTCTGCAAAACCAAGAAAGAAATGTCATTTCCTCTAGAAATACTGTCGAAACAATATACAATATTACTTTTGATAAGCACGATCTTATTGATACTTTGTTTGGCGTATCTCTTAAAAATATAGTGGATCTTGATGCTTTTTTAAAAGGTTTGGACGCTGGTAACTATCCGATGTGGGATACATTGGATGATGATGTTGTTCGGATGGCTCAGGTTGCTCTCAGTGGTTTGTATGATGNTGTTGATGATCTTAGTGCTTCTGAACTTTTAAGGTCAGTTGAAGCTACAAGTTCGTTGTCGTATGTGACGATGAGGAAAAATAAGAAATCTAATAAGAATGTTGTTGCTGCTGAACATGTGGAGAAGACTATTGGTTCATTTGGGGCGGAGTTGAATACTAATGCAACCAATCATGGAATGAATGTGGAGCCGATTCCACATGTTTCTAGTTCTTCACATGATTCAGGCGTGGAGTCCTCTCTTAAGAGTAAGCATGATCTTATTGATACTTTGTTTGGCGTATCTCTTAAAAATATAGTGGATCTTGATGCTTTTTTAAAAGGTTTGGACGCTGGTAACTATCCGATGTGGGATACATTGGATGATGATGTTGTTCGGATGGCTCAGGTTGCTCTCAGTGGTTTGTATGATGCTTTTAAAGCTGAATATCAGGCGGCTCCTGAGTCTAATGCAACATACTCCGATGGTAATGGCAATGGTACTGCACCTAATGTTAACGTGGAGGTAGCTGAGCCTGTTTGTGAAGGAGTGAATGTGTCTATTCCACGTAGGGTAGTTGATAAGGTTAGTGCACGGCTTGAACACACTCTTTATGGCTACTTTATTGGTAATAGAATGGCGTTTCCTGTGGTTGATTATTGTGCTAAAACTAATTGGGCTAAGTATGGTTTGAAGAAGATCATGATGAATGCAAATGGTTTTTTCTTCTTTAACTTTGATACTAAGGCTGGATTAGAAGCTGTTTTGGAGGCAGGACCTTGGATGATTCGTAAATCCCCGATCATTCTCAAGAAATGGTCGATTGATACTATATTATGTAAAGAAGAGCTTACTCGTATTCCAATATGGGTTAAATTACATGATGTGCCTCTTCAAATCTTTGAAGATGATGGTATTAACTTGATTGCTTCATTTATTGGCAAACTTATTATGATGGATTCTTATACTAGCTCTATGTGTAAGGATTCTTGGGGTCGAAGTAGTTTTGCTCGTTGCTTAATTGAAGTTGGTTCAGAGGATGAGTTGGTTGAAGCTATCTCTGTTGGTGTCCCATCTCTTACAGGTGATGGGTTTTCCAAAGTGTCTATTCGGGTTGAGTATGAGTGGAGGCCTCCTAGATGCACTACATGTAAGATTTTTGGTCACACTTATGAGACTTGTTCTAACAATGTGATTACTCCTCCTGTTGCTACTACTGTAAATGTGGATACTACTGCTACTATGCCTTCTAATGATGGTTTCCAGAAGGTGAGTCGTAAGAAGAAAAAAGGTAAGGCTAAATCTGGTTCAGGGGGTCAGGTGGGTACTTCTGTCAAACAGACGATCAGGTATGAGCCCAAGAAGACTACTAGTGAACCTAAAAAGGGAGTTTCGAGTAATGTGCCTACATCGTCATCTACGTTGAAGTCAAAAGGTCCTGAAGTTTCTACATCAAATCATTTTGATGCTTTAGCTACAGAAGATGATGGTGATGATGATTGTGTTGAAAACAGGTTTAATGAATCGGCTAACTTATTTGATAAGGGTGGAAGTTCATCTTTCACTCATGTTGCTGGTTAGCTTGGTTTGTTTTTGTTTTTCTAGTTTCTTTTTGATTCTAGAGTTGTTATGAGCTTTTGGAATGTCTTAAGCTCTAGGTTAGGTGTTTATCAAGCTGTTATAGCTTGAGGTTAATGTGGTACTTCAGCCACATTCCATTTGTACTTAAACGTTTTGGTTTTAATATATTTACCAGGGTGCAGGATTACTCCCCTTTACCCAAAAAATATTACTTTTGATCACTAAAACACTTTGACATTCAAGGTCAAACATGTCATGTTACAAGCTTTCAATTTTTCGGATTTTTTTTACATGTTGGCTTTGGAGGTCAAATAAGCCACCTGTAAGGTTTCAACTGATTATGATTTGTAATTAAGTCTAAATATCGTACCATGCTTGAATACAAAGAACTTATCGGTAGATGCGACTAACTTGACAGTCACATGTTAAATGTAGATTCTTTTCAAGGAAATAAATTGATTCAACAAGTTATGATTTTTCAAAATCATATCTATCCGTCCTTAACTTTATTCTCTAAAATTGCATGTTAAACTCATAAGGGCCATTCAAATATTAACAATACTATCATAGAAGAAAAAAAAAAAAAAAAAGGGACTAAACACGGTGAGAAACTTACTTGCATCATTGATATGAGATTCGTAGTATAAGTTGTTTAGATAGTCAGTCTTCTAGAGCTGTTCTCTAAAAAGAATTAACATGCAAACAAGAACAAAGCAAACAAGAATGAAGCATGATAAATGTCATAACAAACACGAAGCAAAGCATTTCTAACCTCAAGAACATCATTAACATTTTTCATTTTTCATTTGCATTTCTTTCTTCGCCTTGATCTTTCAACTAACCGATTAATAAGTGTGGTTTGATTTTTCATTTGCATTTGTTTATGTAGGCAATGAAATGCAATACATCAAATCATTCCTATATTTATAAAAATCAATGGAATGCAAATAAATGGAATACAGCCATGTAGTCGTGTGAATGGTATTTACTGTGTTCCTAAATTAGATTTAGTCAACCATGGCATTTGCCGTATCATGGCTGTATCTATCTATACTATCTAATATATGAAGGTTTGTTACAAGTCCTTTAAACGCCAAGCATTAAAAATCCAATTAATATTCATACGTGTAATTCCATATTTAGATCTATGTACAAACATTCCGCTGCACAAATTTTATACAAGAGTCAAATGTTTTATACCGTGAATGTTATAATTATGTACACCAATTATTATCATAAAACCTTTTCAATCAGTTACTCTTGATTTAATGCAATCAATAATATGCTAAAATAATTCCACTGATTATTTGTGATTCAAACCACCGAATGACTTCATCTATATGCTCCAATTTGATATATTCTTGAATTGATCTTCAAGAATTCCTATATAAGTTGGTTGTTTCATTTGTCGATTTAATGACATCGTTGTGGTTCCGGTCATGGTTGCATCATTTTTCTTTGCCATACCGATCCAAAATCAGTCAAGAAAAAATTTTGGTTGCATCATTAGCATCAACCCTAAGAAGTCGATCTACGCACTGGGTTTCTGTTGGCCAAACCTTTAAATCGGTAATTATCTCTTAATTTTGAGCATATTCATTTAATAGTTTGAAATTTATTTTATTTGATATTGATTGTTTGTATGTTTGATAGTTAATTTTGGTAAGACATTTGATCTGTTACAGTTTTTAGTTTAATTGTTGTTGATTGTATGTTTGATAAGATTTAGTGTTATTTGGATTTTGATCGTTTGTTGGATTATAATTGAATGTTTGTTGATGATCGGTTAAATTTTGGGTTTTCTGTAGTATTGCGTTGAATTTTT
Organism: Artemisia annua; assembly: GCA_014162995.1. Taxonomy (NCBI): domain Eukaryota; kingdom Viridiplantae; phylum Streptophyta; class Magnoliopsida; order Asterales; family Asteraceae; genus Artemisia; species Artemisia annua. Next base: position 12,495 of record LBNU01033801.1, read on the forward strand.
TCTTTCTGGATATATAGATGATCGTTTTTGTATTCATTTCAGGAAAATAAAGTAGACTTGATAGCTTTGGCATGTGGTGCAATGGTAAGTTAATTGTACATTGGCATGTGGTATGTTGGTCAAAACAGGGGTACACGAGTCATATCAGGTAACCTAAATCCTTATTGAACAGGTTTATTTGAAGTGCTCAGTGTTTGGTTTTATTTGTTTGGTTAGATCAGTTGGTCACATTTATGGATGGCAACTTCTTCAAAAAAATCTCAAATACAGGTATGAAGTGAATCATTGTCCAACATTATTTAATTCTTACTCTTATTTAACAAGTTTTTAAACTTTTAATAGTTACTCATATCGTCTAATCATTATGGATCATGTAGTTAGCAAATTTTATCAGCCGTAATTTAAGGTTTAGTAGTATTTGGAATAAGCTTTTGAAAGCAAACAGGTAAAAATTTGTTTATAACTAAAATGTTAATGTTAAAAGAAAATCAGCAAGCTTAGGCACATAACCATATATGGGTTGGAATGGGTCAGTATATCGTTTACATAGTGTCATAATAATAGGATACATTCAACTGCTTAAAAAGATATTGCATAAGATGCTAGAATTGATGTCTGGAAAAGGCTACTATGCGCAGATTTGAAATTTGGTGTATCATTGGGTTACAACATATTTAGAATATCTTATTAGCCCTTTTGAGAGTTCAATTAGTGGCAGTGATCCTCAATATGGTACGTTTTTGTATTTGAATTTAGTGATCTTGTGATCTTTTATGTTAGGTATAATTGAATCTTTGTAGGGTGTAATTTGTTGTGATTTTAGTCTGAATGTTAATGGCATGTTGCATTTAGTTTAAGAGATGGTCAAATGGTTTCCCTTATTGAAGTTTTGAGTTAATGAAATACAATTCTAAGACCACAAACTTCTGTGAGTGTGGAAACATAAGCTATTATTTAGAACGGTACCTTTTAGGGAGTTTGATTGTGCGTTTTGAAGGTGGTTATATGAATTATAAGTTTTCAATGTTCGGGCAACATACTGCCTGTGAGTATTCATTAATCAAACTGATACTACTTTGAGAGAAACAATATTTGGTTGAAAAGTGACATGGCTGAGAGGACTACTTTCATACATTGTAAGTCGTTTTTTAACAATAATTTAGTAGTACTTCACAACAGCACGTGGCTCATGATTATGCAAAACCGCTTGCAATAGGTCACAAGGAGGTAAAAATTTGTTCAATACCGCTCATAAGTTTACATATTACTCTATTCACTTTTCTACATAGTAAGATATAAATTTCGCTTTGTTACAGGCTGAAGTGGTGGTTGCAGAGTCATTAGCTGGCACGGTATCATCAAAATCTGGTCATGGAAGTTTAACAACCCATTTTCAACAGGTAGTTATGCAATACACACACAATTATCAGACATGAAATTATAGAGTTGGCTGACTCTATGCAATGACATTCTCTTCTTTGTGTTTTCATAAACTTTTCAGTGTCCGCTCATGAACCTAAGCTAATGCCCTCCAACTGAAGCTGATATGTCGTCTGGCAAAAAGTTGGTAAGTGAGACGCTTAATATGTTTGTAGGTTCTCCATTTAAAAGTAAACATCAGACCCGATCATAAATTCTCATATTACAAGTCAAATTGGACAAGTTATAACAAGTCACTTTTAGTGCAACATTGCATGTGGAAAACTAGAAGCGGGGGGGTTGAATAGTTTACCTCTTTTATCGTTAATTATCTTATTAAAATCTTATTGAAACTTTCGTGTAAACAAGATTTAGATTTGACGTTATATCAAGACAATATGAATGTAAGTATGCAAAAGATAAAGGAAGGAACAATCAAACCACAAAACACGATAGTTTATCGTGGTTCGGCTACAAGGACCTCACTTGTCCTTGCCCTACGTCCACCGCCCCCCGAGTATCCAACTCGAGGAGTTTCAAGCACTATCAACAAAGCTCCTTTATCCGGCGGAGAAAACCTTACACGTCGCCTTACTATTTACCGACACTAAGCTAGATGTCGAGTTCTTTACCAAGGGGTACAACCACTCCCGATTAGTTCTTTCACAAGGGTACAACAACTCCCTTTAACTTTGTATTTTAAGGCACACATACTAACCGATCACAACTATACACACAAAGAATGAAAAGTATAGACTTGAAGAAATCTACACAATGCTTTAGTTATCAAGACTTGCAACTTCTTGTTGGAAGCTTGAAAAACTAAAATG
>LBNU01033802.1:0-11631 GCA_014162995.1 Artemisia annua
TGTTTGATGTATTCTAGTTTCTGAGTCTTTGGTCGAATTCCCATATCAGAGGAATTAAGACATTCATGTTATCGGTAATATACAAATTTAGCTAAAAAGGTAACATGTCAAGAAAGGGTTGAAGAGATATAAAAAAGTCAAATGTATTTTTTACTGCATATAAGTTTCTAAAACATTTTGATCAAAATACTATATAATGACAGCTTTTGTCATAAAATTTGACACATTCATTGTTTATAAATAAATACAGATACAATTTTTTTTCGATGAAAAGTGTATTAACTGAACAAATTTGACCCAACCCGTTTCAGTTGGTACAAATATGAACCCTTACCTATCCCGCCCATATCAAATTAACTGAACAAATTTCCCACATAGTGGATGAGTTCACATAAACTGCAGGAGACAAGAACTAAATGGACAACTAACATCCTCTATATAACAGTATGTCACATAAATTGACGCAACTCTGCATATATGATTGAGGATGTATAAAGAAACAGTACGCATTGCTGCCATCTGGTAGTCTAAAAGATACTATAAGAGATTAGTACCATACTATTTGTAATGCAAGCTAATTCCAACTAATTGTTATATGTTTAGTTGAAGTCAAAATTGCACCAAAGCAGTGGGCGACATGGTCTTGATTGGTGAGGGCGACATGGTCTTGATTGGTGAGATTTTGGCGGTTTTTCATCATGGCCATTGACAGGGGAAGACATGATATGAGATTATTATGAGTATGTCTGAGAAGAAGGTAGATGATTGATAAATGATAATTGTAATCATAATCTGCACGTCGATTGATAATAGAAAAACTATAAAATGAATAATTCTATTTGCGGGTCAACCCAGCCCGTTTCGACCACTCTTTTAGAGATTAACTACTTCAGCCAAACCTGTTTCTACCCATTACCCAACCCACTCGCCTATCATTCTTTTCACCTATAACAAGAACAGTCTTGTGCTAGCGATGAAAACATTGCTAAGCATGCCTAACTCATAATGGATGCAAGGAAAGTAGAAATCCTACAAGCATGTAACATACCTTCTAGAAGCTGCGAACTGACCTAAGATCAGTAACGGTATAGCCGAGTCTTCTACAGATATAGCAGTTCAGCTCAGAACTGGACGCCACCAAAGCTTGGTGAATAAGAAGATCAGCATATCCTTCATGTTTCTGCTACTTACCATTTACAATCGTATTTTTGCAACCACGACAAATCTCTGCAACTTCCATTTATAGTAGATCTTTGATATTCCAACAAATGTTAAACCAAAGGGCATCGTGATCCAGTGTCAAAGTATCCATATCCAATATAAAAATACTTGGTGGACACCAATAGGCCTTTCAACTTGAAGTTACCAACAAACATGCCCTCCCAACCAAGTTTTTGTTTTACTAAGTCCCAACTGGGACAAGGTATATGACGAGTGTTCGGGCTTTCCATTAAAACAAAAAAGATTTAAGCATTTTGATATTCCTTATTATCAGCTCTAACACATTAAACAGACAGACAGATGATTTCTTCTGCAAGGTTTAAAAGGTATATTACAAAGATAAATCATAGATCACTCCATCTACATAATAATTGGGAAAACAATCAGCATAGTTCAGCATGAGACCAACCAATTTACACACGAGAATAAGTATAAGATGACATTAGCAACACTTTACAACAACTGCTTGGTCTTATTCCATCATTCTGATACATAACTATCAGCAAACCGCCAGCTTTAGAAGTACATCACCAGCACCAACAACAGAGGCAGTTTTGTAGCGTAAAAATTGAAAAGATGGGAAGCTTTTCTAAATTTGGGAGCACAGAGAAGCCCAACTCATCTAGAAACCAAGTATGGATTTCCAGACCCTCAATCCAAACACAATCTAGATAAAAATGAGAGGAACCAAAACCTCATACCTCAAAACCTAAAGACCACAAAACTACAGAGTGAAATCCTCATGTGATCCCTAAGATCCAAAGAAGGCCTCATAAACAACAAGACCGGCGATGGTAACTAGATTTAAGAAAATGAGCAACTACTACTAACAAAGCATATTAAGACCACTTAACATAGAATTGATAACTGGAATAATGACAGAGATAACCCAAGGAGAAGAACCATTGGTATAATCATTCCTAAAGGACCTACTACATTTCTTTGTGGAAGAAAAAACTATTTAGCAAAACATTCAAACCCTAAACATCACCAGAACATAATTAGCATAGCATATCCAATTTACTATTACAGTTTGAGCAAGAATCACAAATGACTGCTCAAGATTGAGACAAAGGTTATCCAGTACTTTGAAACAGAATAAAACAAACTCAGCATCGATTAAAATATATATAGCAGATATTTAAACTTCCAAACTTGCATTATATTGATAACTATTGCAATTTATACAGCGAAATCATCCTGTGTACTGAATATGCATCAGCACAGCATCAAGTCATAACCAAAGAAAGAAAACAAACTTAAAATTTCACCATGTTCGCAAGCATAGAACAACAAACACAAGACTTTTAGAATCCACCACGCAAACGGAGAACAAGGTGAAGGGTTGACTCCTTTTGGATGTTATAATCAGCAAGTGTACGACCATCTTCCAGCTGCTTTCCAGCAAAGATCAACCTCTGCTGATCCGGTGGGATCCCTTCTTTATCCTGAATCTTGGCCTTGACATTATCAATTGTATCTGAACTCTCCACCTCCAAAGTGATGGTCTTTCCAGTCAATGTCTTAACAAAGATTTGCATTCCTCCTCTTAACCTCAAAACCAGATGAAGGGTCGACTCTTTCTGGATGTTGTAGTCAGCTAAGGTACGTCCATCCTCGAGTTGCTTTCCGGCAAAGATCAGCCTCTGTTGGTCTGGTGGGATACCTTCCTTGTCCTGGATCTTAGCCTTCACGTTATCAATGGTGTCGGAACTTTCAACTTCCAACGTTATGGTCTTTCCTGTCAAGGTTTTTACAAAGATCTGCATGCCACCACGCAGACGGAGGACCAAATGAAGAGTTGACTCTTTCTGGATGTTGTAGTCGGCAAGGGTTCGGCCGTCCTCAAGCTGCTTTCCAGCAAAGATAAGTCTCTGCTGATCAGGCGGGATCCCTTCCTTATCTTGAATCTTAGCTTTGACATTATCTATTGTGTCAGAGCTTTCAACTTCCAATGTAATCGTCTTTCCAGTCAACGTCTTGACAAAGATCTGCATACCACCACGGAGACGTAGGACTAAATGAAGAGTCGACTCCTTTTGAATGTTGTAATCAGCCAAGGTGCGGCCATCTTCGAGTTGCTTTCCTGCAAAGATGAGCCTTTGCTGGTCAGGTGGAATACCCTCCTTGTCTTGGATCTTGGCCTTGACATTGTCGATAGTGTCTGAACTCTCGACCTCTAGAGTGATTGTCTTGCCGGTAAGAGTTTTAACAAAGATTTGCATCTGTATAATAAAACCAAGAACATCATAAGAAACCTAATCAACACATGTACCAAGAAACTAAAACATACAAAATCTGATTACAACTCAAAAATACCAACAATTACTGACACATTCTGAATATATCAGATACTTATATCAGTTGTCATATCAAAAAAGCAATTTAGCATAACATGCTATGATCGGAATAGACGGCCTAATGTAAGATAACAGTATGTATATCAGAACACATGTATCAGCTATTTATATACCTAAATAGCGCCAACATATCGAAACTAGGTTGCCAATGCAATACAAAATCAATATTTGCTAATGCGTTCGAGTATATTAGAAAATTGTTCAAAAGGCCAATACATACTGAATATGGATCAACATATTGATTTGAAATAATGTTAAAATGGTTTAAACTGTATGTAATTAGATACTGTGCAAATATCCCTCTAATAAACAACAAATATGCATATCTTAAGAAACCTAACCTAATCAACAAAAAGCCAGACACTACATACAAACTTCACAAACCAGGATTCAGCAATTGCAACTACGGCCAAGTTCAAAATCAAGACCTGATCTAAAACGCCTAAAATTTCATTCCTAAACACCACCAACTAAAGCACGTCTTTAAATTTCATCAAAGAGAGGTGATATGCACACCACAAAATCACATTAGTGAAATGCACATAGTACAATATCACATACGCATGATTGTGGCGTGCATATCACCTCCCTTTCATAAATGCTATAAGAGATGTATTCATACCCTCAAAACGGAAAATAATGCAAATTACCTAACGAACAACAAAAATTCATACACAGACCATTAACATCTTTAGAAAACTAATAAAAAATAATCATTCAATATCTTGTATCTAAAAGATAAAAAATAATCTGTCCGCCCTAAACTAATAGGAAAATTTTTATAAGTATTGCCAATCCTAATCAACGATTACACTTACACAATGTATATACATAAAAAAAAATTACAAATTTAACAATCCTAACCAAGGAAACTAGTAAAGCCATAATTCCAATTGGATTGCTTATAATCAGAAATCGCAATTTCACACAAAAGATATAGAATTTAACAATAAATATATATATAATAAATGAAGAAGAATAAGATTGAAAAAAGAAGGAATGAATTGATACCTTGAGAGAGAGAGGATTGATGATTTGAGAATTTGTTTATTATTAGATAGGGTTTAATTGATAGAGAAAAAGATTGATTGATTGATTTTGTGATTGTGTGAGGAAACAAGGGTGCGTTTGGGGTTTTATTTATAGGGCTTAGAGGGATTAGAGTCCAAGTTGGACAAGAAGATATCGGATTAGTTTTTTCCGCACGTCAAATTTGAGAATTTTGGGCTTTTCTTCTTCTATTGGGGACCTCTGGATCAATCTAGAAGTATTAAGGGTAGTTTGTTTCGGTTTGGAAATGGGTTTAGAATAGGATTAGGATTTGATATTGAATAGAAGAAAATAAGAAGAGGAATAAACTTCAAAATACATCCTTGTGGTTTGCCCAATTTCGCACCATACATCTTTCTCGAAAAAATTGCAACAAACACATCCCTCCGTTAGTAAAAGTGAAACAATGTACATCCACGAGGACGAACGATGCAAATGTTGTGTCGTTAACTTGGACACGTGGCAGTTAAGTAAGGGTATATTTGTCATTTTACGTTTCCCTCTCTTCTTTAACCCTATAGATGTCCCAATTTCAGTCAAACGTAAAACATAACCCTAGTCAAAACACAAACGCAAATCAAAAAACACAAACACAAATCAAAAACATAAACACAAATCAAACAGGTAAATCAAAAACACAAACCAAAACAGATAATAAAATCCAATTTTATTATCTGGTTCATTGTTTGCAATGGTGGTTGCTGAATGGCGTATTCGTGATTATGAAGATCCAGTGGACGAACAAGAAGCTTATAGTAAGTGTTAATCATTCTAACCATAATTGCAATATTATTTTTTGAAACCCTAATTGATTGAAACCCTTAATTTGGTCAATGCAGGTAAGTTTTCCAACATGTTCTCACTGAAGATACATCATGGTGGATACTTTACTGAAAGTCCAGGTAGAAAGTACATTCAAGGGACCCATAATTTTATAGACTTTATAGATATGGACCTGTTTTCAGTTATAGAAATCAATGATATGATTGAAAAGTTAGGTTATAAGAGGAAAGATTGTGTAATGTACTATCATTTCAAAATACCTAACAATGATTTGGATTATGGGTTACAAGCATTAGGAAATGATGGTGATGTGTTGAACCTAGTTAGGTATGTTGATAAGTACAAACTTATTGAAGTTTACATTGAGCATGAGAATACAGTATTGGAAACTTATTGGAAAATCGGGGCGTTTTCGGGAATAAATGATTTCGTAATCTTTTGAAACGTTTTGCTACTTTTCAAAGTGAGTAAAAAGGGATATGAAGTGATTACATTGCGTGAGGACACGGCAATACCTTAGTCTGGGGGATTTTGGTGTATGCTTATTCATACACCTTTTCTGTACCAAATTAAGACCAAAACAACCAAAAATTAACCATAAATGCCAAAGATATCTTGTGTTTTTGTGTTTGTGATCGTGCAGGTACGGATATTTCAAATATGGACATAAATCAAAGAAACCCGACAAAAACGAGCACGAGAATGGAAAAGAGTCAAAAGCCGAAGCCGGGGAAGGAATTAAGCTCAAAAAGTCAAAATCAACCTCAGAGAATCATTTCTTGTCAAGATTAGTCCCTGGATAAAGTTTGGAAGAATTGGCAACTTTGGTCCTTCAACTTTCAGAATTTGGCAAATTTAGTCCTTAAAAGATATAATTGAAGAAAATGACAAATGAGACCTCAAAGAATCATGGAGTTGACAAAAATGGCCCTTGGAATGAAGATTAACAAATTACAACATTGGTCCCTAAAGTTTACAGTTTTACACATTTGGTCCTTGAGTTTTTATATAAGCCTAATCTTAAAACCCATAAAACTAAACCAAACTCCTTATATAAACCCATAAAAACACTAACCCTTTAAATACCCAAAAGCCCAAGACCTTAACATATAGCCCAATCAGTTTTACTAAAACCCAAAACCCGGTACCCTTTTACCCACAACCCGACCCACTCCCACCATTTATTACATTTCATATTACCCGCCCCCCTTTTCACCCCTAAACCCAGAAAAATACTGTTACATGAACCCTAAAATTACCACGCTCAAAATTAACCAACCCCGTGATAATTACCCAATGATTGAGCTTCTAGAACATGTCAGGGAATGTCAGGACCACTCAAAAGTCACACGTGGACCAATAGAGAAGCACACGCAGGATACATCACATCACGAAATTTAATCCAAGGGTCTAAAATGAAGGATTGGAGGCCAAGTTAAGATCAAGGGATGAGATTTGATGTGAAGAAGCACACATCTAGGACCTTCTAAGCTATCACACGCTCCTTTCTTCTCACCTCAGCTATATAAACCCCCCTCATATCATGTAATCAGTGTGTAGTTTTATGTAGTGTTATGTTGTTAAATTGTTTTCTGAATTATAATTTCGTTTTCAAACATTGTAATTCTTTTTTATTAATGAAATTCTACTTCACTTTTTCTTAAAGTTTGTCAAGTTTACTTATAATTTCTATTAAGTTTTATCATATAGTTTAAAGTTAGATTGTTTACTGTTTCATTAATACTCATTAATCATCTTCAATCAATTTATAGTTATAGTTTATTGTTTATATCATATCGAAAATAAAAAAAATCAGAAAATATAAATATATATTTAAATATATATATATATATATATATATATATATATATATATATATATATATATATATATATATATATATATATATATATATATATATATATATATTATATATAACAGGAGGCGTTACACGCGTAATGCCACCTCATTGCCCAGTCATTGCCATGTAATTCATTATCAGCTATGTCATCACATTCAGTCCACCTAAGCAATTTTTTTTAATTAAAATTCGTATTTAAAATCCGGAATTAATTTGGGTAAAAAGGGAGTTGCCAAGATTCGAACTTAGGATGGGAGGCACAAATAATCAACACCTCAACCATTGGAGCATTACAATGGTTGTGATAAACGTTACAAGTTATAATTGATATTTCATGAAATCACATAACTATGAATAGATTCCACCAGCTTTAATACACGATCATAAAAAACAATAACCCTAAACCCATAAAAAACAATACACGATCATCACAACACCTACATGATAAACATAATAGCCCGTCATTCTTCTTCCCTCCTCTCAGAAAAAACCCTAACATGTCGAGTGTTAGTTTTTGTATCACGTTTTATGGGTTTATTTTTTGATAGATCACCTACATGAGGTATGCCTCTTTTCCCTCAAAACCCTAATGTTAAAATTTGTTACCGTGTATGCATATGTTGGTTTGTTTGCAGCTTTTTACAGGTTGGACGTCGATTTTGTAGGTTAGTCGTCTTCTTTAACAAATGTTGATTTGTGTGCATGCATGCTAATATATTGTTTAAAGGGTATATACTCTTCTGTTATCATATAAGAATTTCACAATTTCTGTATTTACGATGACATCCTAAATATGTTTTTTTTAATGTTAATAAGTTGGTTCTTTTCTGAGGTATGGTAGCATCAGGAAACAGCTATGAAAATAAAGAACTGAACTTTAGCAAGATTACCATGTATCATAAAATAAATACTGTAATTGTTTGTACCCTTAACTCAATGTATAATGTTTATTTGTTTCCAACCTAAAAGGCATACTAATATACCTTATATCATAATTGTTTTCTATGAAAGGACGTGGTATTGTAGCTACTGGTCGTGTTGAATAAGGGATGATTAAAGTTGGGGGTTACGGGTGTTGAGATGTTCAAGATGGACTAGGTGAGTATCGTAACTATTTAATTCTTATTGTGACTTCAAGAATCCAAATCTAATTACATATTCATTGGTTCAGCATTGGTCTCTCTTTTAGGAAGGTGTTTTATTTATCGGTTAATCATTGTTTAGTTGTATTTCAAATAAATTTTTTTAGAAGACGATAAAGACTTAATTATTAGTAATTTATTTGCAGGCCCTTGAACCCAATGGATCAAATTTGCTTGGTCGTGATGTGAAAATTGATTTAGTAAATGAAAAAGGGGAAAGAGGTCCATACACTCCTGGCGGGTATGAACTTTAAACTCTCTTTATGTATTTTTTGCACTTTGTATATATTTAAGAGTTCTACTTTTAATTGATGCATCACTTTTGTATATTGCAGCTAGAAACTTCATTAGAGGTGCTGACGCGCTTGGAAACGATAATGGTACTGCTGCTGGAATTGCTCCGTTTGCACATTTGGCAATGTATAAAGTATGTGATGAAAATGGTTACTCTGAGAGTGATATAGTAGCTGCTATGGATACGACTGTTAATGATGAAGTTGATGTGCTTTCTCTCTTGCTTGGTGGTGGATCTATTCCTTTCTATAACAATGATATTGCTATAGGGGCATTTGCTGCTACACAAAAAGGCATATTTGTTAGTTGTTCAGCAAGAAATGAGGGGCCTTTTAATGCTTCATTATCCAACGACATGGATTCTCACGGTTGGTGCTCGCATAGTTGACAGAAAGGTAAAGGCAACAGTGAAACTTGGGAATGGGGTGTTCCTAGACGGTGAACTTGCCTAAGTACACCATCTTCACAATGAATCAGCCACTATGGGGATAAAAATTAGTGGGCTAAAACGTGTTTAACAACAGGGGTAAGATTTGAATGATAGGTTAATAAGATGGCTTAAGTTTTGCTGAATATGTGGAAAGCAAAAAATACGAAATGAAGTTAACAGGTTATAAGAATGGGGCGCGTGGAATTGTTACGTATTAAATGACGTCAGAAGCGGGTCTACCCGGGGATGAATGGCGATCTACGTACGACCCATTGTGCCCCATGAACATTAAATAACAAAGATGTTAAAGGAAAGGTAGTGATTTGCCTGGGAGATGGTGAAGTAGGAAGGGTTGCGAAAGGACAAATTGTAAAAGATGCTGGTGGAGCTACCATAATTCTCACAAACGAAAAGGTTGATGGTGTTAGTACAATAACAAATGCACATGTACTTCCTATATCATATGTTGGTTACAAAGATGGACTTTCAATTCTAGAGTATTTGAATTCAACTCCACCAGTTGCTACTATCATATTCCACAGAACGGTCATTGGAGATAAATCAACTCCTCAGGTTACTTCTTTCTCTTCAAGAGGGCCAAGTGTAGCAAGTTCTGGAATCTTAAAACCTGACATCATTGGCCCTGGAGTTAGTATTCTCGCAGCATTGCCCGTCTCTGTTGATAACAAAACAACAACAGCCGCCACATTTAATGTGGTTTCGGGTACTTCGTCTTGCCCCCATCTCAGTGGAATTGCAACATTGTTGAAAAGTTCACATCCTGGTTGGTCTCCTGCTGCAATCAAGTTTGCGATTATGACTACTGCTGATTTCGTCAATCTCAACAATCAGTCAATCGAGTCCATGCAAATTAACAGGTATGCAAATTAACAAACTGATGAGACGAAAAATGTTACGTTTTTAGGGGTCGGTTTGAGTCCTAATTCATATGTTTTTGGTTTGGATTTCACCCAAAGTCGTTTCTTTTCTCATTTTAGGTACTTTTGAAGGGAAAATCACAAAAGAAGCATTTTCGGAGTGAAAAAGTGCGGAAAACAAAAAAAACTCAAAAGACCTTGAAGATTACAGAAGGTGACGCCGTCACACTCTACAAGGTGACGACGTCAGGAACAAGTGAAGTCCAGAAGTGGAAAAAATACTCGTGACGGGCCAGAGAGTTTGTAGTGCAATTTGGTGACGCCGTCAACCAAGGCCGTCAGATCTGGAACCAGCAATTATGACCACGTCAACCAAGGCCGTCAGGAAACCCTAATCGCCGAGCTGACGACGTCACCTATTGGGCTGACGCCGTCAGCCCGCGTTTTCTATATATATAGAACGTTTTTTATTTATTTAAAACGAACATTTCCACACTAAAGGTACAAGCATTTGAAACAAAATGTTTAATACCAAATAAGTATTTAATGCACAAATGAAGTGTTTTAATCAATTCCTAAAGTTTGCAAATCAATCTCAATAAATAAGGTTTATTTAGGTCTGTTTGTTTAGTTTTTTTTTATTAAGTCATGTTAAATTAAAATGTTTGTCTAGATATACTGATATATGTTGTTTATTTGTAGATTAAATGGTTGTTTTGTGTGCTGAATAAAATATCTGAATTAGAAAAAGTTAATGTAATACCCTTTTATTTCAAATAAAGTTAAGAAGTGGGAGGTTAAATATGTAAAATTAGGATGAACTTAATTTGAAGACCCTCAGTCATATGTTAGTTTTAAGCACTAAACAAATATCAATTTGATGACTTGATTAACTTACCGATTTTTCAATTAAGACACTTTAAGTTGTTATCAAACACTACCTTAGTGGAAAATATGAGTTCCGTATTTAGGGGACCATATAATCATGTAGTGTATCTCGATATAATCACGCCAATTAAAAAAAAAAAAAAAAAAAAAAAAACTTTCTAACAGGATCCTTGTTTATATCTCGATGTGATCTTCAAGTATCTTAGGGGGTGTTTGGCTAAGCTTATTAAACGTAAGCCCATTTGAGCTTAATTTTAATAAGCTCCAATTTTGTGGCTTATTTTGAGACGTGTCGGCTTATAGAAGTTTATTATAATATGATAAGTTTATAAAAACCGACGAGTCTTAAAATAAGCCACAAAATTAGAGCTTATAAAAAATAAGCCCTAAGACCTAAGAGGCTTACGTTTAATAAGTTTAGCCAAACATGGCCTTAATACTTCTTCTAGATTGATCGATGACTTTCTTTTTCTAGATTGTGAGGTCCCAAATCCCAATAGAAGAAGAATAGCATAAAATTCTCAACTTTGACAATCCCCTCTCTTTTCTTCAACTGCCCTTCTTTTTCTTGGACTCCAATTCCTCTTGCCCTATAAATACAACCCTAAATCCACCCCTCTTTCTTTACAATCAATCTTCTCTCAATAAACCAACTCTAGCTAATACTAATAATTTCTGAAACCATTAATTCAGTCTTAAGGTATTCATTCTTCTTATTGTGTTC
>LBNU01033804.1:9654-29915 GCA_014162995.1 Artemisia annua
TTTTATTATAAGTGTTGAATATTGACCCGGATTAGAGAACATACTCACTTACGTGGAAGAGTTTGTGATTTCTCTCACACAAATGAAGGGAGTGTTATTCTTGTGGTTTAAGATGCAAGTGTAACGCTACGTGTTACCTAGGGTTATGAACCGCTATGTATGGGATGTATGATGGTTACTGATGAAATTCCCGAGTGGTATCGCGTATTCGTCTACACTGATTAAATGCTGTGGAGTGTAATTTATTCGAATAAATAAATCTTAGATGAGATCTTTAAAGAATGTGATGTAATCTCTAAACCGTTGTAAGAAACACAAATATAGATTTGAATAATAAGAGAAAACGTTCCAAGAAAGTACTCGCCATGGGGCAATTACTCACTGAACCACAGCCATGTTACTCAAAAGTTATCACAATCATGGCTGTGTCATTGAGGTACAAGAACTAGTCTAAACAAGGCTCGTCACGTTTTTAAACTTTCGTTGAAGGATTTGCTTATTATCTTTAATTTGCTTACGTTTAGAGATTTAACTTTCTTTTAAGACTAATATTTTGATTCACTCACAAATCCCTGCGAACGATCCCGACTTACCATCACATCTTGCTATAACGGACGAGTACACTTGCTCGTATGTGTTGTTTCTAGATCCGGTAATTCACCTTTATAAATTTAAAACTTGCACTAACAAAACGCACATCATTTGGCCAAAAGGAACACCTCTTTTTATCTAAATAAGCACATTAGTGGGTCTCAACACCTCCTTATTTTACCCCCAGAATAAGCAAATAAGCAAAAGCAATTTGGAATACACCTATCCCTACAAATTAAAACCCCATTATAAAATTATCAGGAAACCAATCCCAAAAAGTCTTAATTCTTAAAGATTCCTAAACAGTACGTGAGCTTGAGGAAGCTGTTTTGGCTGGTGGAGCAGCTGCAAACGCTGTGCGTGATTATGAGCGCAAACTGCAAGAGATGAATGTAAGCATTTCTATATAAAGTTGGTGCTAATCATTTTTTAAGTTGGTGCTAATTTGCAAAACCTTGTGTAGGAAGAGAAGAAGGTCTTGGACTGTAAATTAGCTTGAGCTAAAATATCTGCAAATCGTGTTGCTGCTGTCGTGGCTAATGACTGGAAAGATACCGACAACAAAGTAATGCCTGTAAGGCAATGGCTTGAAGAAAGAAGAGTTTTCCAGGCATGAACTTCTTGATTCTTATTGGCTAAGAAACTAAAATGTTACATAATTTGGTTTATATATTATCTTGAGGCTGTTATTTTGTTATCCAACAAGTCTTATCTTTTTTCGGGATTATTTCAGGGCGAAATGCAGCATTTAAAAGAAAAACTGACTGTTACAGAACGCACTGCAAAGGCAGAAGCACAGTTGAAGGTGGGTCAAAATTTGTTTGCTTCAAAACTGGTGGGATGGGTCAAAATTGTGTGGGTCACATCTTTAATCTATTGCATATTATTATGAAATCAATGCTATTACAATATTAATATAACTATTTTATTTAATTATATGATCTACGATATTGGAATAATTTGAACTACACGTTAGACGAATTTTGCCCCGTTAATCTGTTCTACCAGTTTGACCCGTTCAATAAAGTAGAACCTGAATTTGCCTGTTTCTATATATACTGGGTTGGAATTTCCACCTCCATATTGGTTGTATCTAACTCAATAATGTAACTTTCGTCTCATAATGCATTCCTTTACAGGAAATATACCAACTTCGTTTCAAAGTTTTGGAGGAAAGATTTAAATCGTCATCTCATAATGGTGTTTCATGTGCTGGCTCAGAAAGAACTATGAGCAATGGACATGCACCACGCCAGTCCCTTGGAGGAGTTGAAAATTTATCAAGATCATTCTCTAGTAGATTCTCATCAAAAAATTTACTAAAGAATGGGATTACCTCATCTAAAGTATATGACAGTAGCAAATTAGCAGATCATGGTCATGCAGATGAGAAAGATAAATCAAAGCCCGAAGATTTTGTATCCGGGATGTTGTATGATATGTTACAAAAGGAGGTTTTGACATTACAAAAAGCATGTCATCAAAAGGATCAAAATATTAAAGACAAGAATAACACAATTGAGGTTAGTAGGCCTACTTTTTACAAGTTAATGTTGTCATCTACGTGTCTAATATTTATTCAAAATCTGCAGGTCTTGGCAAGGAATGTTGAGACATTGAATAAAGCAATGGAAGTGGAGAGCAAAAGAACAAGGAGAGAATTAGCTGTTATGTCTCTTTGTATTTATTTATTTAAATAGTCACCAAATACTGTAAATATTTATGAGTACTAAAGTGTTATTCAAATTATCTCAACCTTGATCAATAACGTTTTCCTACCGGTTTTTGACAAAATTGAAACTACACCTGCAACATAATGTACACAACTAATAGATGCTCCAACCAATATTATGAAACACCACAACGTGAAAGATGTCGTAAGACTGATATAAACTTGACAATAATTTTCATTTTTCCCCCCATGTATCACACAAACAATATCTACATCAAATAATATGATACATCAAGAGTAATGAAACCAACTAAACAACAATTTGGAAAAAAAGTTTCCTTCTCTCTGTTTTGAGTTTTGACTCTTGATCTCTTAAACTCTGTTTTATTTTATAAACTCTCGCATCTAATAAACATAATAATACGGCATGCCGTAGCTATTATAGTAGTATTTGTATGGATTAATATGCCAAGTCACCTCGGCATAAACCATAAATTCAACATAAACTAATTACCAAGTACAAAACAAACACTCTCCTACATACCTTTAAAAAAGCAACTTCCTTATAATCAAAAACACGGCGGTAGGGCTGCAACAGAGTGCTTCTTCATCAACTCGACAAACACATACTATCACCAGTCACCACATAATAAATAAACACGCCAAAACAAAATCAAAATAACAAATACACATTTTTTTATTTATTTTTTATTTTTTATTTTTTTTTACTTCACCCTTCTTTGTAATCCATAAATCTCATTGAAACGAAGTACCAGTGCTTTGAACAGTTGTCTTACGGGACGGATGTTGTGGTGATGGTTGATGTATGTTAAAATCGCCAATCACATTGGGCCTTAATTTTGTGCCACTACCCAAAGCTTATAAATGATCCACCAATAGCAGGCCTAGTTAGTGAAATAAGTATTCCGTAATCCAAACGGATTTCTCATGTTTAGTATATATATAGGATAATTACTCCCTTATTATTAAATTTATTATGAGAATACTAATTCTACTATAACTCTATTTATTAACATATTAATAACTCATAAAGCCCAAACCAGACGTTATTTTTTTGTTTCTTTTTTATCGTTATTGTTCATTGAAGCTTTTATTCGATTCAACAATACTTTTACACAATGGATTCGATCAAAGGATTTTCTCAAGAAATTTCAGAAAAGGTAAAAGATTATCGTATGCATGTTTTATTGTCCATGAATTTGATTGAATGATCATATCACTTTTTTACTTGTATTATAGTTTTCTTGTTTCTTTATCTTGAGTTATGTAACTATCGTGCATGACTGCATGCTGATTAATGTAGGAGGATGCCAATACTAAAACGCAATGCAATCTTGATCAAATTAACCGGCAAAACAATGAGCGTCAGAATAATGAGTATAGTAATGTGACAAAGATTTTCGTAGGTGGGTTACCTGCTGATTTAACACCGGTGGAGTTTAGGGCTTTCTTTGAAAAATTTGGTCCCATTGAGGATGTTGTGGTGATGGTTGATAAAGAGACCAGTAGGCCACGAGGGTTTGGTTTTGTTACATTTAAGTCACAAGATACCGCAGATAATGTATTAAAGAATAGGTTTTATGAATTGAAGAACAAACGTGTGGAAGTGAAGAAGGCGGTTTCAAAAGAGCAAATGAGTGGGAAGATTGGAAATTATTATAACACTTATAATGCCATGTATAATGGTAGTTATGGTGTGTATTATTATGGTATGTACGGCT
The DNA here is from genome assembly GCA_014162995.1 of Artemisia annua. NCBI lineage: Eukaryota > Viridiplantae > Streptophyta > Magnoliopsida > Asterales > Asteraceae > Artemisia > Artemisia annua. The sequence continues at coordinate 13,660 of LBNU01033804.1, forward strand.
ATGGATACGAATATGGAGCTTACAATAGTTTTGGTGGTCTTGGTTATGAAGGGCTTTCATATTTTTATTATCCCTACCAAAGTCCGAATTCTAGTCCTAGTTATGATTATACAGACACTTATTCGTACCAAAGTTCATATTATTATGGAAACTCCCCGTATAGTAGTAACTCTTCCAATATATATAAGAATAGAACCAAAATTGTTATAAGGGATCCAAATGTCAAAGATAATGGTGTTTCTGATGTATCAACAAAGGAGAAAGGAGAAGTGGAATGTGACACTTTAAGGCCAAGGGACTCGTATGGTAGTAACTCTTCCAATATATATAAGAACAGAACCAAAATTGTTGTAAGGGATCCAAATGTCAAAGATGATGGTGATTCTTATGTATCAACAAAGGAGAAAGGAGAAGCGGAATGTGACACTTCAAGGCCAAGGGACTCGAATGGTGAAGAATGTGTTGTGAAGGGTGTTTCAGAAGATGCAGAAGGTGACGGTGGTAATGGTGAAGGTTTGAGTGTGTGTTGCAATGGTGAGGATGTGGATGGGTTTATTGAGAAAATTCAAGCTTTGAGTTTGTATAGTGATGGGTCAAGTAAACAAATGGGAGTGGATGGACAGTCCTCTGCATGTAAAATCCAATTGTGATTTTGTGCCAACGTTTCGGTAAGTTATAATTTTCAGTTTGATTTATGATTTTGTTTGTATCAACTTGTTAATTTCAGTAAGAATAAATCTTGTAGTGATGTTTATCTGTTACTGATGATGGCCCAAACAAACAACAACATATGACGACCTCAACCATTTATGATGTTATGACTATTGCAGGGTTCTTACTGCAAGCACTCTGGTCATTAGTTTAAGGAATTAATAGCATGATATAGACTCTGTTTAACACTTAGTTGCCTATTCATAGGTGTTGTGATCCAAGTCCAAATGTACAAGGTTTTGACACAAAGGACATATATAAAAAAGTTATAGTTCAATGACTTACTTAGCAACAAACATTAGCTCCTTGACCAACAAGAAAGATAGTTTGTACTCAAGTTAGCAACAAAGGGATAGTCGTTTGTCATCTACAGTACAAAGCAATGAACCATAGTTTTAAATTTTAATGGTCCAACAGTAAGCCGACACAATTATTTACGTATAATATGATGTTGATCAAAACCAGTTCTTAGCGCAAATAATTAAGCACTAAACAAGGTTCCTTTTCACTTACATTGAACCTTACATTCCAAACTTCTAGTTAGATATAAAATATGCATAAAAGAGGTTATATGTGTGATTAAAAACGAGTCAGTGGTCAGTATGTTGGATGACATACTATTTTGATACTCACCATTTTCAGTTCAAATGAAAACTTTTAAACACCAGATCATAAAGACAATGATACATACAGTTGAGCTTTTCAGGAATGAAACAGTATGGTCATAATAAGCATTAACATTTAGAATCTTAGGATGCAAATCATGAATGGGCTATTTAAGAGTTGCCTTGGTGGCCTCTAAACTCTGTTAGCTCTTGAATCAAATAAAGAAGCCCACAAATAAAGAATAGTATATGGGCTGTTTCTTTACACTTCAATTTTGGCCTGCTATCATGACATCTGTTTGGTAAAACTTTTGTATCTTAACCTGCCATGTTGCATTACATTACAGGTCTCTCTTGTACCAATGAGGCTTTGCACTTTGCATGTCTCTATTAGGCTTAAATTCTAATACAATATGTTTCTACTTTTGTAGGTGATGTGGATGCAAGTGGCCCCTGTTGTTGTCCACCCCAACATTCTGTTTTATAAGTGAGGTATATCATGAGTAAAAATCTAAAAGCGGATATATGATTCAGCTGTTAGATTGATGTTTACGTTTATGGTCTCTATTTTCCGTTTTGGAGGACCGCTGGAACTGGATTTACACTATAAACTCTGTTTTAATCTTTGCACGTTTATGGTCTGTGTTTTAGTGTGATTAATTTGTGTCTAAAGGGCTGTTATCAGATTCAGAATTTACCAATTGGTAGACAATTTATATCAAATGCCCATAATCACCTCATATTTGGTTTGATCCTTTTTTCACTACACTGCAGGTGACAATACTAGTCCATTTTTATTAAGTAACAACATAAAAGTAACATTTGTTTGGCCTCTTCTTTTGCTAAAAAGTAAGATGTAACCATATTTCCAAGGCCAAAACTGTGTCACACTATATACACAGGAAAGCCACCTTCATTCATACCGAGGTGTGTCTAATATTTGCTATGGTTTTTGGCTAAAATGTTATTCCCTACCAACCAACCACTTTTTAGATGATGGGTATTGAATTCAATGCTTCATACTATTTTCTTTCTTTCCCTTTGTTTCTGGCCCTATGAGAGAGTGTAGGGGGGGTCCTAGGATTTGGGGGCACTTTGCTCTACCTTGGTTCTTTGTCCTATTATATTTACAATCTAGCATGAGCATCTAACGGTCTAGATTTGCTAGATTCTTTCTACCTTTGAATCTTGAAAACGTAATGTTTATATATAGGAGCTAGTAAAGAATGCATACTTTCATTGTATTTTATTGGAGTATTACTGTGTTTGTGCTAAAAATATATTGTGGGGTCTGTCACACTTGCTACAAATTTCACCTCATTGCTAATTCAAGTAAAACATATTTAGCAAAGCAATGTTCTCTCATCACTCTTGTGAAATGTCATACATAGCCCTTGAGGCATGTGAGTGATGTCATATTCACTTTAAGATTCTCTCTGTCCACTCCTGCAGAATTAGCTTAGCAGAGACTTAAATGAGAAGCCACTTTAAATGGTGAAGAGGATAAGTCTCTTTCTCACCATTTTCTTTGACATCTATTTGCCCAATGGATATTGTTTTTAATCTATTATGTTTCCATTGGATTTTGTTTGGATTTTTGTGTTTCTTAAATCTCACCTGAATTTACACTTATATGGACTCACCAAGTCAATTATTCCCAATGGGTGTTTTAATTATTTCCCATCGCATACATAGTACCAACAATACTTCACTTTAGCATTTGCACTTATGCTAATAAAGTTTTCACTTTATTTTATTATTCAAACACGAGGACCACATCAATGTGTTTCACTTAATCTTTTGGCCTGCAATCCTGTACTAATCAAAGGATATTCTTTAATTCCAACATTAAACAATTCATTAAAAGCCGGAGATAACAAAGAGTCTCACTATAAGTTGATTATGATGATGTGTAATGATTTAAGAATAAAAAGAAAACATGAGTGACCCGAAAGTTGTGTTGGTAACGGGTTGTGCTAAAGGCGGGATTGGCTATGAATATTGCAAGGCATTTGCTGAGCAAAATTGCCATGTCATTGCTTCTGATATCTCTCAACGGATGAATGACTTGTCCGACCTACAAGAACAGAATATCGAGACGTTAGAACTAGATGTTTTATCGGATGAAAGTGTTTCATCAGTCGTGAAGGCTATATTATCCAAACATGGCCGTATAGATGTCTTGATTAATAATGCTGGGATTGGAAGCACGGGCCCACTAGCCGAGCTTCCGTTGGATGAGATAAAAAAGGCCTATGAAATCAACACTTTAGGACAACTTAGAATGGTGCAACAAGTTGTGCCTTCTATGGCTACCCGAAAAAATGGGGTCATAGTCAATATAGGGAGTGTGGTTGGAAAAGCTCCAACACCTTGGGCAGGATCTTATTGTTCTAGCAAGGCTGCGGTTCACGCTATATCTCACACTCTTCGGTTGGAACTTAAACCCTTTGGAATTAATGTAGTGTTAGTGATTCCAGGAGCAATAAGATCAAATTTAGGGAGCCACAACACGGGGAGATTATCAAATTACAATTGGGAACTTTATAAAGATTTTAGCAAAGAAATAGCGGAACGCGCTAGAGCTTCTCAAGTTGGTAAATCTACGGATGCAACTATCTTTGCACGGCATATAGCAAAGAAAGTTTTGAGCCCAAAACCACCAAAGCAAATAGTGTTTGGTCATATGACCACTCTTTTCGCCTTTCTTTCTGCTTCTCCACTTTGGGTTCGCGATCTTTTCTTCACAACACGTTTCAACCTAGACAAGAAATTATGATAGTTCAGAAGTTCATATGCTTTTTCTTGTTTTCTGCGTGTTTAATGTTTTATTAACACAAATTTATGTTCTTGTTTTTTTCTTCCCTTGTGTTGAGGGTACTGTACCATGCTCACAACATTAGTGCTCGATGTACCAAAGGCATGGAAGGCATGGAAGGCCAGATGCACTATTAATAAGTTCATGTACTTTGAATCAGAAGTTAGGAGACACAAACTTTAAGTATGGTAGTTGAGTATGTTTGAGGCTCCCAAACCTTTTTTAACATCCAAATAGGATTATACAGCATCTAGACAATGACACCGATCAAAAACCCATCCTCCCTAAAGAGTAAAGACAAATGTTCAAATATATTTTCTATTAGTTTTAGGGTTTGTCTAACCAGCGCTCTCGAGGCATTGGTTTATATGATTGAATAAGAAAACTTTAGATACGTCGACTTAAATTAGATGCATCTCTATTCATTTAGATGCATCCTAATTAGTTTCGAAAGTGATCTTGAAGTGAAAACGATGCAAAGTAATATTAACAACAAATTTGACCCGCAGAGAACAAAAAATACATAGGTTCCGCCTAACTTGATAAAATGCATCTAATATATGTATTTTTGCATCTAATTTTTCGCTAGAAATTATATTATGGTGCATCTAAAAGATTAAGGAAGCATCTAATTTCAAGTCGATGTATCTCTAATTTGAGGTTATCGTTATTTCTCACCCTTCTCATTTTAAGTTTTTTTTTTTTTTTTTTTTTTGAAAGGCAATATATTTTATTAAAATTAAAACTAGCAAGGTACTAGAAGTTACAACAATCTCGATCAACAATGACCCTCACAAACTAAAATAACCATAAACACAACCCTCAACAACAAACCTAAACTTAACAACATCGACCTCAAAGACTTAAACAATTGCGGCGACTCTAGAATCTCTATCGAAAACGATCTTGCATTGATAATGTAGAAGATCTAACAATCAGAAGAGCATACATCCCGCCTTCAAACTCTAGCACAACACCTAACCACTTAAGGGCAACACCCGATTTAGAAACATGGATATAGGTTAAAAACCTAACCACGAACATGACACACGACCTCAACACTGCCCCACCTTGAAGCCTCACACAAGATACTTTCAACCATGCAAATAAATCGAGTGATGGTAGAATGATGTGTAAAATCTGTTGACGAAGATGAAAACTCCATAATTGTAAAATCACCACACGTCAAAAACTACCTAACCTTTGCTCACCTAAATCCTACACCTGGACGACATTAAACCAAACTATCACGACCACACAATCTGAACTATCTCCGACCTCACTATCTTAACGATCTCACACCATCACTATTTGAACCATCTCCACTACAACAATCATAGACCAAAACAGTCTCACGACCTCACCGACACCACGACCTCACCATCACATGACCTCACCATCTCCACAACCTCACCAACACCAGGACCTCACCATCTCCACGACCTCACCGACACCACGACCTCACCATCACATGACCTCACCATCTCCACAACCTCACCAACACCAGGACCTCACCATCTCCACGACCTCACCGACACCACGACCTCACCATCACATGACCTCACCATCTCCACAACCTCACCAACACCAGGACCTCACCATCTCCACGACCTCACCGACACCACGACCTCACCATCACATGACCTCACCATCTCCACAACCTCACCAACACCAGGACCTCACCATCTCCACGACCTCACCGACACCACGACCTCACCATCACATGACCTCACCATCTCCACAACCTCACCAACACCAGGACCTCACCATCTCCACGACCTCACCAACACCTGACCTCACCATCCCTAAAACCTCACCAACACCTGACCTCACCATCTCCTCAACCTCACCAACACCAGGACCTCACCATCTCCACAACCTCACCAACACTTGACCTCACAATCACTACGACCTCACCAACTCCTGACCTCACCATCTCGACAACCTCACAAAACCCTGACCTCACCATCTCTAAAACCTCACCAACACCACGACCTCACCATCTCCACCACCTCACCAACGACCACGACCTCACTATCACTACAAACTCACTGACACCACGACCTCACCATCACTACAACCTCACCAACACCCAATGTTCTAAAAGGCGTGAGGCGTGGCGTGGCGGCACAACCACGCCTCAAGCCTTACGCGCCTTTGCGAAGCCTTGGCGTTTTTTAAGGCGTGCTTAAGGCGGCAACAAAATATTTATAAATTTATGTATTTATAATTTTATATCATTTTATAAGAGCAATTTCAAATACTAAAGCCCAAATCCCAAATAGCCAGGCCCAAATACGAGACCCAAGTAGGAATTAAGTTTTGAAATTACGAGGCCCAAGAAAGAAATAGCCCAAATACTTGAAATTCAACCCCAAATCCATAAATCCCCTAAATGCTTCTAAAAATGGCGCCACGCTTTACCAAAAAGGCGCGCCTTTGCACGCCATTTCGCGCCTTATTCCACGCCTTTTCACACGACGCCTAGACCTCACGCCTTGGTCCATTTCGTGGCGCCGAGGCCACGCCTCGCGCCTTGGCGCGCCTTTTAGAACACTGCCAACACCACAACCGCACCAACAACTGAACCTCACCATCTCCACACCCTCACCGACACCACGACCTCGCCATCATACCCTCCTGATCTGAACCCCACAACCACTTCAACCAAAAACAACCAATCTGAACCACCGATCATACTGAACCAAAAACAACCCATAACCACAAGGATCCAAGAGAAAAGATACGAAAAAATCGCCAAAAAGAGCGATCTATAAAACCTTATTTAAACGAAAACTGAAACGAAATAGAATAGTATCTACAAAGAAAAGGGATTGGAGAGTGTCTCTCCAGACCGCTGGCCTAAGCCGAAGGCCGGAGAGATGATGGTGGCGGCGGCAGATTTAGGGTTAGGTGGGATATTTTTTTTTTCCCCCCCTTAAGAGAGAGGTTGGAGGAATATTGATTTTTGCCGTAGATAGCTTTCTCATTTTAACTTTTCTTCTCGTTTAGTCATAAACCAATTTATAAGTTCAATCATTATTTATTGAATGCATTTCTTAATTAAAAAAGAAACTTGAGTTTAATAAACGCCCTCTAACCAATTCACTGATGGCACTTGTTTATATAATCCTTTAGTTTAAATATTTAAAGTTGTATTAGGATTGTTGATTTGAATAAAAAGAGAATAGTAAAACACTTAAACTTTGATTAGTAAGGGTGTGATAATTATTGAGGGTGAGATGAGTGATGGAGGCACAATTGGCCCTGGTATGGTAAAAAGAACCAAAGAAGGGGATCAATAATTGAAAAGGGTGGTAATGAGATGACTCATTTTAAAGCAGACAAAGGAATGAGAAAAAAAGAGGCTTAATTCCCACCTCTCACTATGCAAAGTCATTCATAAGGTTGTTGGAAATATAACATGTTTATAACTATCCTAAATATAAATAACTATCCTGATATTATTTTGCAACATGTTTATATAAATCAGATGTAACAAAGAAACATACTCTATTAATTAAGTGTGGAGAACTACACTATTTTAGGGAAAATTACAAAATGAAGTATGTTTTGTGGTTGGGTGGATTTACTATCATCATTACTACAATCAAAAAATAGAATTTTGAGGGGTGGGGTGTGGGGATTTCTTTCCCCACCATACTTAACAGGACAGAATTTTCTTTTTCTTTTTTAAAAAAAAAAAAAAAAAAAAAAAAAAAAACAAGTTGTCGTTAACCCTCTTAACCAATTCACTGATGGAACTTGTTATATAATCCTATACTTTAAATAGTAGGGGTATCCCTGCGTTGCGGTGGCGGGTACCATGTGATTAGAGTCGAGACACCAATAAAATAATAATGAGAAACTAATAATCCTGAGAAAAACAAAAAGAAAATGATCCTGGTCCAGCCCGATTAAATCCATTTTTACCGGTTCCGGCAGTCCTCTCACGTTCGTTTTCGGACGGCTTTTATTGGCTAGCCGAACTAGTTGTAACTCTGATTCCCGGTTGAACCCGTTGGTGCGGTCCGATTTTTAAAAACATGTACCATCAACTTGTTTTCATATAAATTGTATGAAGCTTTTTGTGTTTTATTAGTTTGTACAATATGTATAATAACATGTATTTGTCACTGTAGGGGTATTTCAAAGATAACATTTTATTAGTTATTCATTGGAGGGTTGTTACAAGTCTACAAATTTAAGACACTTAAACTTTCATATGTAACTTTATTTTTTATTATTAGTAAATGTGTTGCTTAAAATTTTAAGCCTTTCATTTTGAGAATATCCCAAATACATTATAAATTAGTATAGATATTTAAAGCTGTATTAGTAGGGCTATAACTGAACAGAACATTCAATGGAAATTTCATGAACCGTGCGGTAAAATGTTCGTTTATGTGCGTTTATTTATCAAACGAATGACCACGAACAATATTTTATGTCTGTTTAGCTAAATGAACGAACATTAACAAATGTCTTTTTCGTTCATCTATTTTCGTTAAGTCCGATTACGCGGTTGTTAATGTGTTGTTTATGTTCGTTTATTTGTTTGTGATCGCATATAGTGTATTATTGTTATATACTATATAAAATCAGTATACTTAAACAAATAAACACGCATAAAACACAACATTTTGTATTTATAATTTTTGTCGTCATATGTTCATTTATGTACGTCCATTTATGTTCGTTTGATCTCTAAATGAACACGAACATAAATGAACACGAACATAAACGAACACGAACAACCTCATTTCTTGATGAACGAACATTAACAAGAAAATTTGGCCGTTTACGCGTTTGTGTCAATTTATTTGTCCGGTTAAAGCTAAATAAACGAACAAGAACAATGCTCCGTTCGTGTTCGCCCGGCTCGTTTACATCCCTATGTATTAAGATTGTTGATATGAATAAAAAGAGAATAGTAAAACACTTAAACTTTCATTAGTAAGGGTGTGATAATAATTGAGGGTGAGATGAGTGATGGAGGCACAATTGGCCCTGGTATGGTAAAAAGAACCAAAGAAGGGGATCAATAATTGAAAAGGGTTGTAATGAGATGACTCATTTTAAAGCAGACAAAGGAATGAGAAAAAAACAGGCTTAATTCCCACCTCTCAGTATGCAAAGTCATTCATAAGGTTGTTGGAAATGTAACAAATCCAAGGCTAAATATAAATAACTATCCTGATATTATTTTGCAACATGTTTATATAAATCAGATGTAACAAAGAAACATGCTCTATTAATTAAGTGTGGAACTACACTATTTTAGGGAAAATTACAAAATGAAGTATGTTTTGTTGTTGAGTGGATTTACTATCATCATTACTACAATCAAAAAATAGAATTTTGAGGGGTGGGGTGTGGGGATTTCTTTCCCCACCATACTTAACAGTACAGAATTTTCTTTTTCTTTTTCTCCCATCACCTCTCTCTCTTACCTTTTTCCAAACACCAAATTATTCCTACTGGAAAATCTGTCTCCATGAACAACAACTTTGTCATGCAACAATTTCATGCAACCCTAATCTTGATTGTTTTCCCATATTTGCTAGCTATAGTAAAATTTCATTTCGGTAATAAAACCATAGATGCCCACATATATCTTTTTGGTAGAAGTGCATTCTTGTTACTATATACCCGCAAAGAAAAATAACTATAAAAAAATGCATTACTAAACTATAAAAAATCACAAGAATGTTTTTATTAGAATGGCAATTTTGATTATATATAAAAGAGTAAACTGCAAAAACACTCCATTTGCTTTGGTCAAATTAGATGCGTTAGTTCCTGCTACTTTGAAACTCCATTTGCTTTGGTCAAATTAGATGCGTTAGTCCATGCGAGAAGCTTTCCCTAGCATGAAACATATGATACTTTGATAGTGCAAGCTTAATGAATATGTCTTCATGCTAGAAGGCCCGGAACACATGGCTAAAACACATGGACGATTTTCATACAGAAATTTCGTTCTTGACAGTTGATAGTAAGTACTATTTATATAAAATAAAAGTAAAAAAAAGTTAATGTATGAATAGAGAGGGGCATGGGCTGTTGATTTGTCAGTCAAAAAACATATGGTTGATTAACCAGAGTCCAAAAGAATGGAGCAAGTGCTTTACCCTGTCCAGTTATGTTTTTCCTGGCAAGTCCTGAAACGGCGTCGTTTAGCTCATTGTGAAGGCACTTCTCATCAGACCTATTCCCATCCCACACCATCCATAGCTTTAGGTGTAGCAAAAGATACCCTAGCAAGCTGCAAGGATAAGCAGTCAGCAGTATTGCTTCAGTAGTGTATTAGACCCTTGTAGACATTGACAATTGTAGAGCCTCCAAAATTCACATACATACATCAAACCTAGCTATACATATATTGAGGACTACTGTTTTTGTTTGTGCCCCTATGTCAATTCAACAACTGGACTCTTTTGTCTTTTTACTTCTTTTGAAGAAAATCTATCTTATACCCTCTCTCTCTACTGCCTTTTTTTCAGCAGCAAACAGGCTCTCTTTTAATAACTTCATGGCCATTATTTTGTTGTTGATATTTTGATAAGATCAAATACTTGTACATACACATTAGTTTTTGTTTGAACCCTTAACTTATGCTAGGCATAATATTAAAAATTTTATCAAGTAAAGGAAAGGGTGGAAGTTTCAATATTCTAGTCAAATCTTGAAAGTTGCTATTTTTGTCCCATTATAGACACAAACATAACTTTAGTACGTACTCTAATTGTGATTTGTTGCTGTTAGCAGCAAGCAATTAAGCACTATCATTGTTCTTATTCCATAATAATACTGTGATGACCACAAAGAATAAGATCTAGATCTTTTTATGATCTTTTTAAGTACGTACAGATTATGTTTGAAGAAAAGAGTTTAAAGAATATACCAAGAATTACATATAAATGCACATTATACCTAACATATCTATCCATATATCCATGTAACACATAAAGCAAAAGAAAAAATAAAAGGAAAAGCAAAAGAGGTTGTCTTTCTCAAACACGGATCCCAATGGTATGCAGGAAGGATGCCAGCATTGTTTACTGTAAACTCATTCTTTTTGTATAAGTTTAAAGAAACTTGCTTTGTTTTCCTTTAGAAATCTTTTTCAGAAGCATAAGAATCATTAAAAAGATTAACATTTATTTAACAAATCCATCTAGTGAGTTTGTGCTTTGTTAACCTTTTTATTTCATTTATATACGGTAAATATGAACTCTTTATTTGTGTGTGTGTCTAAATAGATTCTGTTTTCACTAAGAACAAAAAAGAAAACACTCAAAACAAGTTTTCCAGTTTCAAAAATGGAGGGAAAGAAAAGTGAGATTTATTTGCTATCCACCCAATGATTGATTAAGCTTTTCCATCAAGAAAAATAAACACTTGCTTTGTATTAACAACCCCTTTTTCTTTATTCCAAGTGTGAAAGTGAGCTAGATTCATAGGAAAATGAAGTCCATGATCAACAACAACAACAACAATGGTAACAATGAAAATAACAAAAACAGTAACAACAACTGGTTAGGTTTCTCTCTTACACCTCACATGAACACAAACACCACAACTTCAACCATGGAAAGTTCTCCACCTCAATCTTCTTTCAATCTTCCACCACATTTCAACTACTCAAACATTTATGGAGTTGAAGGTGAAAATGCTGCAAATGGGATTTACTCAGCTTTTCCTATTATGCCACTCAAGTCAGATGGTTCACTTTGCTTAATGGAAGCCATCACAAGATCACAATCACAAGGTTTGTTCTTTTTGTTTTAAGTGCTTTTGTTTGTTACAAGTACTATTATGTTACCTTTTATGTTTTATAAAAGATGTGAAAAATGTGTTGTGTGTTATAGGAATGGTTACTAGTTTAACACCACCAAAACTTGAGAATTTCTTTGGTGGAGTTACAATGGGGACCCCTGACTCAATGTACTACAACCAAAATCCTGATCAACACCAACACAACAACCATAGGCATCACCAACAACAGATTCAAACCCAAAACTACCAAGATTACAATGGTTTCAGAGCTTTGTACCAAACTGCACAGCAAGAGGAAGTCAAGGAGGCCCATATTTCTGCTGCAGATAACAACCTTCAGCATCATCATTTACCAAGTATCGGTGAAGATGATGACATCACTGGCATGAAGAACTGGATTTCAAGAAATTATCATTCTGGTGTTGCTAATGGTACTGATCATGGTCATAGTGGTTATGGTGACTTGCATTCACTTAGTTTGTCAATGAGCTTTGGTACTTGTTCACAGTCAACCCCATGTGTGACTACTGCATCATCACATGAGCAGCAAATCATACCTGCTACTCCTGCTGATAATGTTACTGATTGTGTGGTTATGGATACTAAGAAAAGAGGGTCTGAGAAAGTTGACCAGCAAAAGCAAATTGTTCATAGGAAATCTTTGGATACATTTGGTCAAAGAACCTCTCAGTATAGAGGTGTTACCAGGTTCATTTCTTGTCATTTTTAAGTAAGAAGCTATATTTTCTAGTAGTTTTAGTTATGTGAATGTATGTTTATTTTTATTTTTATCAGGCATAGATGGACTGGTAGATATGAAGCACATTTGTGGGACAACAGTTGCAAAAAAGAAGGGCAAACTAGGAAGGGAAGACAAGGTTAGAAATGATCAAAAACATCATAATTATACAATGTTGACTTTATACTTTGTCACCTTTGACTAATAATTGCTACAAATCCTTACCATTTTTCTTGTTTCTTGTTTGCTGGTGATGACAAACTTTGCTTCAGTTTATCTTGGTAAGTCTTTATTTCAAATTTTCAATTAGATTTTCCTAGTTTAAATGACTAAAGATACTAGTAAAGATGAGTAATTATGTTATTTTTATTATTGATTGATTTCTAGGTGGTTATGATATGGAAGAGAAAGCTGCTAGAGCTTATGATTTAGCTGCTCTTAAGTATTGGGGTCCTGCAACTCACATCAATTTTCCGGTAGCCTTTAATTGTTTTCTTAACTCTGTAAACTCTGAAACTTTACCATCTTAAATTTAATATTTGGTTATATGTATTTATCAGTTAGAAAACTATGAACAAGAAGTTGTAGAAATGAAGAACATGTCTAGACAGGAATTTGTAGCTCACTTGAGAAGGTATTATATCGAACATTATCACGGTTCTATATTGTTACATTAAATAAAACTAGTTATTAAACTCTTTACTAATGTTTTCAGGAGAAGCAGTGGTTTCTCTAGGGGAGCCTCAGTCTATAGAGGAGTAACAAGGTATTCGATCAAGTAGTCTTTAAGCATCACAAGTGCATATCATATGTTCAATTTTTTATTTTTTTTATAAAATTATAACTAAAATGGTTCGTGTCTTTAATATTCAGACACCATCAACATGGTCGATGGCAAGCTCGGATTGGCCGTGTGGCCGGGAACAAAGATCTTTACTTGGGAACATTCAGTAAGTTAACTTGAAGCTATTTTTCCATTTACATTTCTAGTTTAAATGTTCTGTTGTTTTAAGCTCAAACTATAATGTTAAGCTTGTATTTAATTGGTCAGCAATAATATAATGCAACATTTAGGAGCCTTGGTGAAACCTTTTACTAGAGTAGTAACTACACTGTAGTTATCTTTATAGTAATAAATGAATAGCTAAAGACACAAGATGTGAATACTTTTAAAACAGCCTCAAGACAGACACTAAAATCTCTGAAAATCTTGACCTTTAAGATGGATGATCAAAGCTGCTTTGTCAACAAAGAAGGCTGATTTTTTCAAGAGCATCTTCTGTGACTCTCTTTCATCCAATGGCCAATGCATGTTTTTATGTCATTTATGTCTTACTGCATTTTCAGTTTTTGGTACGAGTCACAAAAGTTATGTTAAGTGGGACCCAGCTTGCTAAATTATTGATTTACCTCATTGTTGTATATCATATGCTTTTACAGTTTTACTCACCAAAGTTGAAATTAAATGACAGGCACACAAGAGGAGGCTGCTGAGGCTTATGATGTCGCTGCCATAAAATTTCGTGGCGTTAATGCTGTTACGAATTTCGACATCTCAAGGTATAATGTTGAAAAGATCATTGCAAGTAATACCCTTTTGGCTGGTGAACTAGCTCGGCGAACCAAAGAAGTGGACCCCACAAATGAACTCTTATTAGAGCATCCGCCTCATAATCGTGAGCCAAAGACCATGTCAAGTGAACCCACCAACAACAGGAACATGTTAGACTGGAAAATGACACTCTATGATCAAAACAGGACTGGGCCAGGGCTCGAGGGAGACGAGTCCTCTAAACATGGAGCACATTTATCAAATGTTTCCTCATTGGTAACTAGCGTGAGCAGCTCGCGAGAAGATAGCCCAGAGAGAACCAACAATCTTCCAATGGTTCTTGAAATGCCACCATCTTCGACTTCCAAGTTTCTTGGCAATTCATCTGCTAATGCATGGATCCCAACAGCAGCAACACAAATGAGGCCTCATATCCCAGTTTTTGCTGCATGGACAGATGCATGATAATGGAATCAAAACAAAAAAAAACAAGAAATTGTGGGGTCTCTTTCTTTTTCTTTGTTTTTTACTCTATTTTTAATATGTACTAATTTGAATTGGGAAGGGGTAAATTCAATTCAGTTCTATATGGGATCTTGTAAACTCCATGTTAACAAGGGTTCCAAATTTTCTAGCTATCCAAGTTCTTAATTATTAGTATATTATATATATCCAAGGTAGTTTCTTAATCATTTTTGTTTCATGCAACTAGTAACACATTGTTTGAAGGAAAATGATGAAAGAGGGTTCATGACAGAATGATTCATTGACCATAACCTAAAGATTATGATTGGATTTGCCTTTTTTACTAATGGTCCAATTTTAAGTACAAGAAATGAACCCAGCTCAGTCTTTCCAATTATGCTAAAGATTGTGTTTGTTCTTTTGACCCATAACTGTTTATTTTATTTAAATTGCATGTCACCATGCAATATCTATGATCTTTTATTAGTGTAAAAGTTAATTTCATCATTACCTCCATTAACTTTTGATAAGTACATTATTATTTTCTTTCTTGGCATAAAAGTAAATCCAGATACTTATATTCTGTACTGGCTCGTCGTTATGAATTACCTCGCTTAGGCTAAGGTGGATCAAATTAATGACACTGCTTGCTATGAGCAATGCCGGTATGTATATTTTTTATAGTTCATGTGAATGAACACATCCGCTCTTTAGGATGTGAATTACAAATACTATCGACGATAAGCATGTTTTCAAAGGGCAACTCCCTTCTATCTCGCCAGTGACCCCTGTGATAACGTTTCCGACCTCCATCGTAACTACAAACAAGTTGTCGAAACGTGATTTATTTTCCTATTATTCACATGCAGACGCGCAGTACAACATTCATATAGTTGTTAAAGAAAATTGAAGGTGGGTGGGTGTGAAAATGTGGACTTTAGGTGGTGCTTTAGCTTTAAGATTTGGATGTATAACTTTTGGTGGAAACTAATGATGGTTGTGAACATTAAAGGAGCTAATGTGGGCTTTATTTTCATAACCAACATCATTACATGTTCATATAATCATTCTCTTTATGTAAATATGCTTCAATCACCATTCCTCGTGTGGGTCTTTAACTTTATAAACTTTGACCATCATCTCACTTCACACCCGAAATCTTGTATGCATCTTCTTGTTTTGTGCTTATCAATATCAAGCCACTATTTATAATTTACACTGTTTTTTCTCACTACATTTAAAGTTAACCTATGAATTTATGTACAAAGACGAAGCTTGAGTAATGTAAATGGAAGAACCAAAATATAGTCATAATAATTTAAGGGGGCAACTTATAATTATTTTACATTTATACTAAAGTTTTTAGAAAAAATATACAAAACTTAAAAAAAAACAAAAAAAAAAAAAAAACAAAAAAAGCGCTTAGTGGTCTTAGATTTGGGAGACCACAACCCACTCTTGCCTTTAGTAAGCTTTGTCCCTGCTATGTATGATCTTAATGTCACAAGTTCATCGTACTAATTTTTTTTTTTTTTTTTTTTTTTTTTTTTTTTTTTTTTTTTTTTTTTTTTTTTTTTTTTTTTT
>LBNU01033806.1:17167-40401 GCA_014162995.1 Artemisia annua
ATCACACTTCTTTCATAACACACTCACACAAACAAAGGGATTTAGTATCATTCTCATGCACATCATATCCAAATCCTACATAACTCACATATAACCATAACACATAATTCACATAATCACACCAAACAAACACACATCTAGAGACTAGTAATCAAACTAACCTGTTAAAACCACGGTTGTCACAACCGCCGACCATCTCCGGAGCTACCTCACACTACCGCCGACCACCACAGCCCCGTCATTTATTTTAATTAAAGGTATGATTTTATTATGTATCTTTTAATTTTGGTTTTTAAATTTTTGTGTTTATAATTTTAATTGTGGTATATATGTGTTTGTTTATGTTTGTGTAAAATAAAAGATAAACACTGCCGTTGCTGCTGTTGACGGACCACTGCTCGCCGCCGCTGCTGCTGTTGACTAAACCACCGCCACTGCTGTCGATAAGAATATATAAGTTGTGTTTGTTTTTGTTTTTTTTAATTGTGGCACATATGTGTTTGTTTTTTTAATTTTGGTGTTTATATAGATGTGTGTTAATTTATAAATTGTGTTAATTGTTTTTTTGTTTGTGTTTAGTTGCAGAAACCACCGCCGCTGCTACCGCCATGTCGCCACTGTTGCTGTCTGCCGTGTGACCAACTCTCTTCTTCTCTTCCTCTCGTCTTCAGTTCTTCTATTCCTCCGTTTCACAGGTGATGTATATAGATTTCTGTTAAGGGAGTGTTTGGATTAACAACAGTTGATTGTTTGCTGTCAAAATAAAATAATCAAAACCAAATGAATCTGCTCTTAATATGTAAGGCAATAGTTGTGGGTCAAAGGTATACTTGTAACTGTTAGACGTAAATAATTTGTGTTTTTCAACAATTTGCGTCAAAGTGGTTATGCCTTTTACTAAAAGTTGCATTTTGTTTCATGTGATGTTAAGTTTAGGTTTTAGTAATGTAGGTTGTAAGCGTGCGCTACTTGTCTTGAAGTTTGTATGATATTGATATAGACATTGAAAACTTAAGATTGTTAAACAATAAGGAAAAAAGGAAAACAAATCGTATGTGATAACTTATATTGTAACAAACAACTAATTTTATAAAAGATAACAAGATGTCTTGCTTGTGTATTTAGATTAGTAATTATTTACTTTCTCACAGCCACCGCCGCCGTTCACTGCTGCCGTCTCGGACCCACCGTCGTTTGCTGTTGCCGTCGCCGTCTGCCACCACCGACCTACCACAGCCGAACCACTACTGCTGTCAAGCCTGTTTGTTAAAGGTATATACAGGTCTTGTTCTAATGCTATATGTTNTATTAGTATATATATACTATACATATACATAATCATGCTGTGTGTGTTTTTTTTTAGAGCTAACGTCGCCTGAGTTCATCGTATTCTTGTTCGCGGTTATTACTCGCTTGCGGAGTCCACTTTTATCACGGTCAATCAGTCAACAACATATAGCTCCAAAATCATTCGTCAAGTCCATTTTGGCTTGTCGGGCGCTCACCATGGGACCAGAAAGTCCCGGTAACTTCCTGACTTAGCTCAAACATCACAATGATCAATATTACGTCCACAAATCCAAAAACCAATATCCGCAACCACAAAACTTCAATAAACGACGGCCGTCTACGGCACGCGGACTAATCCTAAACTCCGTCAAATCTAAATAGCAACACACAATTTGGTCTCGAGCGCAACTATACCAACAAATCAACAACCGACAACACTTGCCGAGACCTCATGGTCTCGGGCGTAACTCCATGGGCGAACCAACCAACACGGACCCTTAAGTCTCGGTTAAACAACAACCACAACATCAACGAGAACAACATCAAGAGCCATAACAACAAGAACCAACAACGACAAGAGCAATAACAACATCAACACTCCGAATCCAAATCCAACTCTCGGCAACGCCCAAACACATCCAAATCCATTTTTAATTAATCCTAAACCCTCAATAACAAACCAACTATCCAAGTCCGAGGTCTAATCTACTCCAAATCTAAACCCACTCAAAATCCGAGCAACAAACAATCAACGAGACCACAACCATCCTAGGCCGTGAGTCTAAGACTCACGGCATCACCACTTACGACCAAAACAAACACAACACAAGACCCAAATATGATACTAAACATCATTTAGTTCGTTTTTATTATTATTGTTTCGTTATTATTATGACTCACCCATTAACATATCAATTTCTCACCCATTAACATATCATGTATATTAATATCATCTCGACTAATTTATATATCATTTAAAATTTATTTTAATTATAAATAATTTTAAAAATATTTTTAAATAGAAATCCACATGGTACCTTAATAAAACATTTTTTTTGTGAATAACTAATTTATATATCTTTTAAAATTAATTTTAACAATTATAAATAATTTTAAACACACTTCAACTACAAAAATAATGTGAATAATAAAATAGTAATTTTTTTGAATAAACTAATTTATATATTTTTTAAAATTAATTTTAACAACTATAAATAAATTTTAAATAGTTTTAACTTTTAGTGACAACATGTTGTCACTAAAAGTGTCGTGGTATTTTATTTTTGGGGCAATATTTAAATTTTTTGTAAATTCACTTTCGGAGACAACGTCGGTTGTCACCAAAAGTTTGGCAGATTTTTATTTTTTATCGTGGCTAACTATTTTTTGGGGAAAAAAAATAAAAAAGTGTAATCTCTCATTTGGTGACAACATTGGTTGTCACAAAAAATGATTGGTCAAACATGTGCCAAAGAGTTGAAAATTGTAGGGCCCTCTTAACCTTTAGCCACAACTTTCTGCTGTCTCCAATTGTGTCCGTCTCTAAAAGTCATTTGTGGTGTAGTGTTGGATTCTCCCGAGCACTCCCAAAACTGCCAAAAGGACCCATAAGGTCGCGGCACAAAAACAACATCAATCAAGGCCACTCCAAAACCCATGAATCCGGATACCAAACAAGTTTTCACCATCAAAATACTTTTTCCCACTAGTGTTTTACAAAACCCATTCGAAAAACAACATGTACCCACGGTTTGGGTATCACATCGAGGCACACGAGTTGAAACTCGTGGCCACTCACCTTCACTTTGGCTCCAAACGTATTTTTCTTCAAAACCCAACAAAGAATGGTGAATTTAGTGGCGTTTAGGTGGCGATGGTGGTGGGTTCGTGATGTTAGAGGGGTTTATTTCGCGCGTGAGTTATACCAATAGATAGATCGAGAAGAGGGGGTTAAAATGGTGGTGTTGGTTTGGTTGTAGGGGCGGCGGTGTGACGGTGGTTGCCGGAAAACGTGTGCGGCTAGGGTTTTGGGGGGTTCGGGAAGATGAAGATAGAGAGAGAGAGAGTGTTTTAGGGTGTGTGTTTGTGTGTGTGTGAACCGGTCCAAACCACAAGGACGGTTTTATGTAATTTACTATTTTTTTTTATTTTTTTTACAACCTTTAATAATAATAATAAAACTAATAATAATAATAATATTTGTTTAATAAAAAGGTGGCTTGTCATCCAACGCAAGGCCAACCCGTAACTTTCTCAAAATTATTCCGTTTCTCTCTCGGACCGAGTTCGTTCCCAATTATTTAGAATTTCCACGATAATATAAAAAATTAAATATGTAACTAAGCCGTGATTTCACAATATAACATTTTGTCAGATTATCCTAGTGCCGGAGTCAACGTAGTGCTACGAGTGCATGATTTATCAAATTGCAACATATATTTCCAAATCAAAATAATACTTTTCCAATTCGATTCCACATTAACCCAAACATCGAAGCCACAAATTAATTCTAAATTTGTCACGAATAAAATCGTTTAATATAATTTAGAAATGAACTTTAACGTAATACAGCTTTTCAAAAGACTCCCTTGTAACACCCCAAAAATTCGTACAGCGGAAGACTTACAAGCTTTCGGGGTGCTACGTGAATTGATACCATCACAAGTATAGATAACGAGATAGCATAGATAATAATGTAAACCCAAGTCAAAAAGAGTTAAAGTTTACATAAATCCATGGGTTTTAGATAGGTAAGCCCAAATAGATAATTTAAAACATAGCAGGTCTTTAAAATAAATATCAGAGTTCCATCGATGTCTCAAGCCAAGCCAAGATCCAAGCAGCACAACCGATGTCCAAGTAGTGAAAGCAAGACTTCTAATTACCTGAGAAATACATGCTTAAAAAGGTCAGCTTTCGCTGGTGAGTTCATAGGTTTAAAGTAAAATCAATACGGGACCTGAAGAATTTTAGCGCTATGTGTAACTAGAGTAGGTATAGACTCACAATCACAATCACAATCTCAATCACAATCTCAATCTCAATCTCAATCTCAATCAATCGTTTATCATCTTAGGAAAGATGAATGGTCATAGTGAGCGGGCCCCTCAGCGGTCACTAGTCAGGCTACAGCAAGGAACCACCCGAGACTGCCCCGAATCTAGGCCGCGATAGCGTCTATTCCAAACTAGGGTCAAACGCCCTAGCTCTAGGTCAACGACTACCTCCGTCTACCCTAAAACTAGTCCACACAATAGCAAAACGAAACAGTAGCAGGTCCAAGAAAACAATAGCATGTATTCTCCCCCAAATTTAGGAAAAACCATTAAAATGATTAAAATACGAGTAAAAGTGGGGCTATGAACTCACCTCGGTCCAGCAAATAGCACAAATATCAACGGAAGCAAAGAAAGTATCAACTATCATGCAACGGCGACTACTGACTCGGCACTACCTAATAATATCAATACGCCTTAGTATAAATCTCAAATAAATATTTCCCAATCCCGAACGTATTCCATTTTACTTTCCGAAATATCTTTGGGAAATCATTTGTTAATGTTTGGTATCGTTTGGTATCGTCGTGTGTGTGAGTGTGTGCGTTAGAGACAACGTCTCGACTCAAGTGAACTCACGCCAA
Source organism: Artemisia annua (assembly GCA_014162995.1). Classification (NCBI taxonomy): domain Eukaryota; kingdom Viridiplantae; phylum Streptophyta; class Magnoliopsida; order Asterales; family Asteraceae; genus Artemisia; species Artemisia annua. The sequence goes on from LBNU01033806.1 coordinate 22,098, forward strand.
ATAAGTACCTCAATAAAGATCATAGATACATAAATCACGAAATCACATAACGGCATAAGCCTCAAGTAAACCAAATAGTTCACGTATGCACATATCCGCATTCAAGGCATATAGCATTCCAAAACCATGTTGCACATAAGGGTCAAGGTCAAATGATATGACCTCATGAGTCGATAAGTCATCGTATGAAGGGTTGATTGCTTATCAAATTCGTTAACTCGATAAGCCCAACCATTTACCGATTACTTATTGATCCCCAAGTTTTATCGTACACCTATTAGTTATAGGATGTATTTCTCGTTAATGTTGCCGCTTAATATTCTTATTAGGCTCCTATTGGGCTCGTAGTCCAACAGGTCCAATAACAATATTAATGACCCATCAACGTTAAATAAATCCGAAACTTTACTACTAATAGGGTAAACTTAGTTATCCCAAGAAGAAAATTAGCTTTGGACTAGTTTAGCGTGCACTCGAATATTTAATAATTCACGTCGAAGAAATCATTTGTTTTTGAAAACCATTATGGTCCTTATTCAAGAATATTTCCGTTATTAAATCGTAATACGAATTCGTTATATATTCATTTAATAAGGTTCCGATAAATATTAATCTAACTTAATAGTTAATAGTTATCGTTACGTTATTATTTATTTATTACGTTACTTATTTATTATATAAGTGGTTATATATATATACACGTTTACACATATATATATATTTAGACTCATATTATATATAAGTTAATCGTAATAAATGATATTAAACGAATTATTATTTATTCGAGTCCACGTGTCCGAGTCATGACTTCCCGGTCCACATAACTAGTCAAAGTCCAAAGTCCATGTAACGACATTATTGAAGCCAACCAAGACTAGAAAGTCAAGGCGACCTCAGCGTGCGCAAAGTCTCAAAGAATGTATCGCCATAATATAACCAATCTAATCTATCCCGATATCCAATTCACACTTCACAACACACGTTAGTACAATATAAATATATGCACATAACCATTTATTTCACAACTAAGTCACATAGTCAATATATCACATTATAACATTTATTCATGTAAACACCTATCGACAAACCTTTTATATCATCATCCCATATATATATATATATATATATATATGGGATGATGATATAAAAGGTTTGTCGATAGGTGTTTACATGAATAAATGTTATAATGTGATATATTGACTATGTGACTTAGTTGNTTGTGGTGCTAGGAATTGAATTACTTGGGTATTCTTGATGTTCTTTCTTGTTTTGGATGCTAACCGAGACCCTTGGAGGTGTTTGGCTCGTTTTGTGTGGCTCGACCTAGCTAAGAAAGCCCAAGCCGAGACCCTTTGGTCTCGGCATATGTGATTGTGGCTCGAATGGATTGAGCCGAGACCCTTTTGGTCTCGGTAATATATGCTAATTATTGTTTTTGGTGCTTAAGTGGTTACGTGTGTTCTCGTTTAAGTTATTGTAGCCTAATATTTGATGTGGCCGCAAAATGTTGTTGTTGTCAAATTGTTGAGACATTATTAGTTGTTAAGTGTTGACGAATTAATATAACGTTAGATATATATGATTTGGTAGACGGTATATATATATATATATATATATATATACCGTCTACCAAATCATATATATCTAACGTTATATTAATTCGTCAACACTTAACAACTAATAATGTCTCAACAATTTGACAACAACAACATTTTGCGGCCACATCAAATATTAGGCTACAATAACTTAAACGAGAACACACGTAACCACTTAAGCACCAAAAACAATAATTAGCATATATTACCGAGACCAAAAGGGTCTCGGCTCAATCCATTCGAGCCACAATCACATATGCCGAGACCAAAGGGTCTCGGCTTGGGCTTTCTTAGCTAGGTCGAGCCACACAAAACGAGCCAAACACCTCCAAGGGTCTCGGTTAGCATCCAAAATAAGAGAGAACATCAAGAATACCCAAGTAATTCAATTCCTAGCACCACAATTCAACTAATCATTAACCACATCCCATACCAAGTATACTAATGGCCAAGAAGTCAAGAAAACATCACAACTCGTGGGTTGACCCACAGTTTGACCACGGTCGCCACAACCCGAATCCAAACACAAGCAAAACAGAAAAATTATAAACATCAACAACAATAATAACAAGAAGCAGCAACAATAAAAATGAATGAAAACATCAAGTATATCAACCAAATCAAGAAGCAAACAACCAAACACCCTCTACCGTGAACTTAGGCTCACGGCATGGGTAAATTCGAGTCACCAACATCTGGACTATCACCAAACAACAACAAAAAGAATGAAACATCAAGTATACCATGAGCTCTAGCTCACGGCTCGAATTCACTCGACACACAAACACACTACGATACCATCTTTCAGGTTTCTTGACCTTTTTATCTCATAAAAACGTTAACCAAACATCTTTGAACCCGAAATAGTAATAAAATCACGAGTTGACTCGTAACCGAGTCAAACCCACGCGTGAAAACGCGTTTCCTACCTTTTTCTTCAACAGATCCGTAGGTTTAAGGTATGAATATGGTGGTGGCAAGGTTGTGGTAGCGACGGTATTCTATTAACAAGGAATTGATGTTTGATTTGGGCGCGTGGATGGTATCACAAGAAAGAGGAGAAGGTGGTGGTCATGTCTATGGCGGCGGTGTAGTGGTGAGGTCGGCGGTGATGGTGGTGGGATGGGTGGCCGGCGGCTGTTAGTGAGAGAGAAGAGAGGGATGAGTGGGAGGTGATGAAGATGATAACATAAAAAGGGGTTTAGGGTTAGGGTGTTATAACACCCGAAAATTTCAAGAAGGTCCCTATATTTTATATAATTTTCAAACGGGTGCCAAAACATGGACTTACGGTGTAAAATCTTAATAAACTTTCCCGAAAACACATACCTTTATTCACGAAAATTACTAAACGTTGCAAACATAAATTTTTATTTACCACCGATCACTTTAAATATGTTCTTCCATTAATTTTGATAATAAATACGCTTATAAAATAAAACGTAACCGTTTCTATTTAAATCCCGGCTCTCACTCTCCGAGCCCATATTTGTTATCAAAAATCCTCAACACTCGTTGACATACTCGTCATCATTTAAAATAGTTTCTTCACGAACCGTGAATATAAATATGTCTCCGTTAAATTTTGAGTAACAAAATATATATTTTACGTATTATTAGGTTCTCTAGTACCAGAGTCGAAGTAGTGCCTAACTTAACGCCATAGAAATGGTCTAATGACATACTATTCCACACAAATAATCAACGATACGCATCACATAACACATAATCAATCACCGATTCTCGTAATTTCTGAAAAACCGTTTCAATAATATTATCGATTCATTTTAGTTATAATACGGCATTTTAAATCCGGTTTCAAATTTTACCAGTTGTCACATCCCTATTTTGCCAGTTGTCACAGCTAAGTCGAAACATCTTTAGTGCAATTTTTTAGTAAATAGTTAATCTCTCATTACAAAAAATATATATCATTTTATGTGACTTAGGATTTTTTTATGCACTGAAAATACACTTTTGTTGACGTTTGACCCATCTGATATCTTTCCTTTTAATATAAGTGCACCAGCAGAATCGATACCATATTGTGAAGACTTTTTTATTCAGTAATAAGGTTCAAAATGTGAAACATGTTATTGCTGGCTTTGCATGACTCAATTGGCTATGATGTTGATGGGAGCAGGTTCTCAACTCAAGTTGGCTCTTTTCATAATCAACCCACTCTTTGCCAACTTTGCCATGATGTTATTGCTGGTCAACAATTCCAATTGCTAGGAACTTTACGAAAGATACAAAACAGATTAGCAAATGACACATAGGATGACTAATCAATGAATATATTCTATTGTTAGTTGCCCAATTTAATAACAATTGATTATATCACTTGTTCATTTTAATTAACTGCAGATTAACTAAGAAAATATATCACTTCATGATTTTGCTCTTGTGGTTTTCAATTAATGTTATGTTTTCATTTCAACAAATTCTCGTAATTTGCTCAAAAAGAAATCCTTGATTGTTTCATAATCATCTAGTGAATGTTAAGCAGGTAACTTTTGGATCATGTACTTAATTATTGCAGCCTGATCTGGGATTATTATCGAAGTTATGGTGTTCATCTGAATAGTTCTATTGTTAAGCGTTCATAAACTGTTTTAGAACTTGGTTAGAAAAGCAGTGAGCGTTGGTGGAAATTTCAACCCATTAACTAATCGACGGGTTGATTTGGTTATGTTTCATCTTTTACGGGTCAGGGGGTATAATTAAAAGTTAAAAAGTGTACATTATCGGCTCTTTCTTTTTATAACATAGAACGTGGACAGGTTTACATTGAAGAATTTCTATAATGGGTCTAACTAATCATCGATACATGAGTTTTGTTTGTTGATTAATTCATGTGTTGGTAAGTGATAAGGATTCATTATTATCACTACATGTAAATAAACATGCATGTAACGTGTGTGATGAAATGTGTCATTGAAATGTGTAACTTTAATTTATGCATTTATCTATTTAAGCCTCAAAGTGATTTTATGTTAATTTTTGTATTGAGGTTTGCATGTTTCAGCTTGTTCAAGTTATTAATAATGAAATTTGTATCCTCTTATATAATCACGAAATAATCCTAACCACACAACATCCACATCCCTTATCTGTTATCTGTCAAATTTTTATATAAACAATAATAAAGACCATTAGTCATGAGCAGCCTTTAAAGACCTGTCTAACACTTTTGATTTTTCAACTAAAGTTTCATATTGTATTATTGTTGTTGTTGAGAAGGTGCCATTATATTGAGGTTTGTTATTTTGTTATTTGTTATTTTTTGAATTATTCAACAAAAGGGAAGCTTCCTATACACTAGTGACAATTTGTGTAATGTTAATGGTCAAAAAGTCTATATGTCTACAATTTAATAATGCAAAAAACAGACCTCCATCCATTAAAGAAAACAAGAACCCCACACACTTATCCACATCTTCTATGTATACAAGCACAAACCCAAACACATTTCTGTATATCACCCAAATACTCCCTTCACATCTTTCTGTAACAACTCACACACCCTTTTTTTCTTTTCAGACAAACAAACAAACAGATACATAATAATGTCTTCAGTCAATCATGATGACCTTGCTCACTTAAAAATCCCCCTTGCAGATGTAATATCCGCCACCAGCAACTTTTCTAAAGAAAATTTCTGGGGAGAAGATGATTTTGGAAACCATTATGTGGGAGAGCTTCTGTGGTCCGGTGAGTTGGTTAAAATCCAAGCTCGGAGATGGTTAAATGAAGAAAGGGATGATGAAAAAGAACAACAGTTTTGGATGGAGATTTCCATGCTTTCTACTCTCAAGCATAAGAATCTTGTTTCATTAGTTGGGTTTTGTGATGAAAATGATGAGTTGATAACCGTTATCAAGCTTGAGACCAGGTATAGTCTCAACAACTATTTAAGTGAGACGATGATGTTGACATGGGTGCGAAGATTGGAGATATGTGTCGGTGTTGCAAATGCATTAAGCTACATTCATCATGACGAGCACCGTGACTTCAGTGTTATACACAGAAACATCGACAGTGAGATAATTCTATTAGATGATAATTGGGAACCCAAGTTATCTGAATTTAGACTTTCCATGAATATAGAAGCATCTCAGAGGCATCATTCATTCCATGTTGATAAAGTTTGGGATAGGGAGGGGTATACAGACCCGACATATATAGAGACAAAGAGTGCACACCACAAGTCAGATATTTACTCCTTTGGGATCGTAATGTTTGAACTACTGTGTGGTAGAAAATCAATAATCCCCGACGAGAGTAATAAGTACTTGGCTCCAGCAGTCATTCTCCATTATAGAGAGGAAAAACTAAATGATATAATTTATTGGGATCTCGAGAAACAAATTGATCCACAGTCACTCAACGTTTTCACTGAAACGGCGTATGCCTGCTTGAACGAAGAACAATCTCAACGCCCAGATATTGACGAGATTGTCACGAGACTTGAGAAAGCATTGGAATTGGCACGTGCAAATAAGCATGTAAGACCCTTTTATCCTTCTATCATATATTATCTATTTGTTTTTATTTATCTTTATATCAACCCTTATTATCAATTGTTGAAAAAGTTTCAAATGAATAGTATAATTAGGTTAAAATGGTCTCTTAACAGCTTAAAGGAAGGATAGTATGGTATTTTGCGTTATTAGATTATATGTTCTATTAACTTAATCGGTATCTCATTAATATATATCTCATGATTCTTTGAATTCTCACTCTCTCACTAGTATTACTTGTTTTAATATCATATGATAAATTGGGTTGGTGACATGAAAAATGGATATGCAATATGTTAAGTGTATCGTGACATGTCAATTTAGGTCGACATCAATCCAATTTCTTTTTTATGTTTCAAAATTCAAAATTTATTTAGTTAAAAAAAAATTATATGGTTAACTTCAGTCATGCCAAAACAATTAGCATCATTAAGATTATAAATTTCAGTAAAGCTCAACTAGAAAATACTTTAAAGGGAAATTAATAACCTCGATTAGAGCTTCATCGAGCATTTTGTTTTCAAGCTTAAACTCGATCTATAAATTAATTTTTTTAGTTGATCATAGCTCGACTCAATTTAAGTATTAAAATTGTAATGGTATGTATTAACTATTAAGGTTTTGAGCTAACTCAACTAGATCGGATAATACGGTAATATTTTAGTTGAGATTGCATTATTAAATTATGTGTTAGTCGACTTGATATTGTGATCTCAACTCAACTTGATTACTAGGAAATATGCTACGTAATTGTAAAACTGTAAGTATCGATTCAATGAGACAAACAAGTATCGATTCAAATAGAATCTAGTTGATATCAATTTTAACCAATTTAGTTAGAAATTATAAGGTGACAATAATTAAACTAATTTTGACATATTTTATATATTATAAATGAAACACTGGTGAAATTTTAGTTTTCCATTCTGAATCCTTTTGGTCAAGGAAAATGATTCTTATGCCTAAAGCTATAACTAAACAATTCATTGTGTGACACATGGATTTCACTAGTTCTTCTTTTTCATATCACCACTGATCTAGCAAAATGTGGATCTCTTTATTAGACATAAAATTAGTCTTCATTACTACACATAAATTTAAATAAAGGAAAATATTTGATGGGCCTAATAAAGGGACCTAATCATGGACCTAATGTTTAAAATACTTGTACAGTACATACTGTACAAGTATTTTAAGCATTAGGTCCATGATTAGGTCCCTTTATTAGGTCCCTTTATCAAGGCTCTTAAATAAATAAGTAATCGTAACTCGTTTAAGAAATTGATTACACATACAACGTTGTTACTATTACTCAATAACTATATGTAATAGTCTACATTTAAATGGTAAATGGTAAATGTAGACTATTCATGTCTCGTGTATTTATCTCTATATCTCAATAACTCGTAGGTCAGCTTGATTACACATACAGCGTTGTTACTATTACGATCAATATAGTAATCGTAATAGTAATATTAATAGTAATAGTAAACAACAATTAGTAATTAGTAAATAGTAGTAAATAGTATTACGATCAATGTAATAATGGTAATAGTAATTAGTAATTAGTAACTAGTAAATGGTAAATGGTAAATAGTAATTAGTAATACTAATAGTAACATTAATAGAAACAAATAGTAATAGTAACTGAAACGCCCAAACCAATCTTGATAAATTTTTTTGCACAAACAGCATAACCAAATTGACCTACTATTACTATCAAGTGTACTTATATACTTTTATTTGAAACCAACTTCTGAAATTATTTTTTTTGGAAAGTAAGCTCAAATGCCTTTTCATTGATATGTGGCTCGTCTCAAACGGAGTTGCGGTTAATTTTATATGATTTTTAGAAAATGATCTAAAAACTGAAAATGTCATTTACCTGCTGGCTAAATATAAGTCCGTGTGTTTATGCCAAATTTCACTTGTATTTTTTCAAACTATTCATGCATTATTAGTTTCTAATTCGAAAATTATTAACACGGTTGGTTCCTTGGTTTAACTTTCGTTATATATTGTCATTATATTATAGCTTTATAAATGTCATTTTACCTAGTCTATTTGTTCGTACGATAAAATACAATAAAATACAAAGAGTATCAAGAATTGTTTACAAAAATTGTTCACGTGTTTGATCATGTATTTCTTTTGAATTTATTTCATAAGCAACTTTACTAAGCTTTAAATACGTGAAGTGAAAAATCTATAGTCTATTGGTATGGTATAATCATTTTACAAAATTATTGTACGCACCACCAAATTGTACTACGAACATATGAACTAATCATCAATAAATTTAAGAAAATTGTAGCAGGCATTGAACCTATAGAAATCAAAATGGCCAAATAATAAAAGAAATTATAATTTCAAGCCTTACTTGTGACAAAATTGTATTAAAGTGTATGACGTGCGATTATTTTCCTTTCGAAAAGAGTAATGATAAATAAGCCTACTAAATATACCTACAAATAGGCCTACTCCATTTACAAATATGAAGTGTCTAACTTGACACTCCATACTACCTTTTCTCTGTATTTAAAAAATGGAACAAACAAAAACTTTTTCAATCATGTTCATATTTCAAGATTTATTTGAAGCATTCATAAATATCCTCCATATTTAGAAGATCAATATTTCTCCGAACATATTTTAGTACAACTTTATAAATAAAGTAATGTAGATAATTTAGTTACTGGTTGGAAATTACTAAATTAGCAAAAAGATTTTAGAGTTAAAGCTTCAAAGTGTCATGGAGAAAGCAATTTTTTGGATGATATGATATAAGTAAAAGATGCTATATTATGTAGTATTTTTAAAATTACCAAGTGTGGTGGCTCAAGCCAAAGAGTCACCTTAACATTTTCCCTTTTCACTTCACTTATCACTTACACCCCGAAATACTCCCTCACTAATCGCTCAAGCCAAACCTCACTTTTGAGAGCAACCGTACCTAATTAAAACACAAAAAAACAATTTAAAAAAAAAGTTTTCTTTTTAATGCAAGCCAAGCCTGTGGGGGAATGGTGACTTGGCCTTGGCTCTATTTACAGGGTGTTTGCCAACAAGTTTTGATTGGGTGACATGATTGTTATTAACCATTGTGAAGGTTCAATGTTTGTAATAAAACTGTGCAGTGTAAACGGGTAAAAATGGGACAAGAAATATATGCAGAAAGTATAAGTTTTATTGATATGAATTGGATATGTGTTTTATGAGAAAACACATATATATAAGTACCTAATCGACACAATGCTTCATGAAACAACATACTGCTTCAATGAAACGACACATCTATCTAAAAGACAGTTATTTCCAAAAGTTGTGACTTTTGGCAAATAACTGTATTAACTGTCATTTCCTAATTGGTGCCATTCTACTTTACAATTCGACTTACTATGTCTTATACAATTTAAATACATAAACTAAAGTATTACATAATAATCTTAACTTTGAATTAATTAATTAATTATAGGGTCTACATTTCCCCCCTAATTAATTAATATCAAATCTTCCTTTTTGTGTGACTTCTTCAGGCTTCAAACAATGATTTCAAAATCACTGTTTTCTTCATCACTTGCTTCTCCATCGTGTTGATCCATGCAGTCTTCTATCTTGACACCATTCCAATCCAAAGCTTGGTCCTTTTGTTTATTCTCCAGTCCATTCGAGTCATGTGGGCCATTTTCTTTTGCAGTGTAACTGCATTCACCCCTTTCATGTTCTGTATTTCATGGAATCTGAGTTGTGTTGTGATATACAACAACCAAGTCTACAAATTTTTTGTAACATGCCTTTATAGCATCTCCATCTTCCTTTGTCAATCCCTGCATCTGGGCTATCATACTCCAATTGCCACTAAGTGTGACTGTTACATAGCCTCCAAGGCTATCAACTAATTTATGCAGTGCAAGCAAGTCGATTTTGATCACACCTATACTTGGTGGGAGTTTTTCTAAATGATCATAATTTAAATAGACCAAGTAAAACCATTTAAGCATTTCCAAGTATTTGGTACTGAGCACTTCCCAATGTTTGTACACAATATCATCTTTCTTGAGCAAATTCATAAAAGATAAGAATCTGTTAAATGAATTGACTCTGAAAAAATAAAGTGTACCATTCACAGAGATAAAGTCTTCATCAATGTAGTCATACTCTTTATTTCTGTCACAAGTCAAATCTTCCAATCCTTTTATGAGAGAGCATTCATCATGTAGTTTCATGGACTCAAAATATGAATCCAAATATCTATTGTGTTCTGCAATCACATGTTGTGGCCCCAAATCAGATCTAGATTGTCTTTCTCCAGTGCTTCTTTCCTTCCACTCATATCTTCTTCATACATATATTTGAATTTGCATCTGTTGTTGTCCACATTCACCAAGTATCCTTGTTGTTCAAGCAATTCATAAATGAGAATGTTCAATGATACCTCAGGGGTATATTGAACATTTGGTACCATAATCTCACCATCTTCTGTCTCAACCATCACATCACCAATTCCATATGAGAAAATGAATTTTTTTCTCAACTTCTTCTTTTCCAATCATCTTAAATGAGTACTTGATGTTTGTGAACAATTTCCTACTAGGGCACAGATGATGCTTGTAATGATTGCTAACATACCAAACTTGATTCCAAAATTTCAAGTTTGATCCTGCAACTATGTAGTCCCCAATAACATGAACTTTCTCTGGAAACTTTACTTCTTCTTTGATGATTTGTGCAGTAGTGGCAAGTTCTTGGTTGGATTCAGCCACTGCTATCTTTTTCCTGTTTTCACATGCCCAGAAGGCATGCCCTTTCTCTTTACAGATGTAACACTTTGATCTTCTTTCCTTTTTTGTTTTCTGCCTGTCTTCATTCTGTGTTCCTTTCAACTTAGCATCATTGTAGGCCTCATTTTCCAAAACCTTCTTGACAAGCATTTCCTTCCCCTTGAGAGAAATGCTTTTTCTCCTTGTGTTTCATTGATAGACACGTTTTGGTGTCTCTCTGAGTAAGTACTTCCCAATGTAAAAGCCTCCAGTATTTTGTGAATTTGTTGGCAAATCCCAAGGACAAGAGTCTGAGCTCTGATACCATTTGTTTACAGGGTGTTTGCCAACAAGTTTTGATTGGGTGACATGATTGTAATTAACCATTGTGAAGGTTCAATGTTTGTAATAAAACTGTGCAGTGTAAACGGGTAAAAATGGGACAAGAAATATATGCAGAAAGTATAAGTTTTATTGATATGAATTGGATATGTGTTTTCTGAGAAAACACATATATATAAGTACCTAATCGACACAATGCTTCATGAAACAACATACTGCTTCAATGAAACGACACATCTATCTAAAAGACAGTTATTTCCAAAAGTTGTGACTTTTGGCAAATAACTGTATTAACTGTCATTTCCTAATTGGCGCCATTCTACTTTACAATTCGACTTACTATGTCTTATAAAATTTAAATACATAAACTAAAGTATTACATAATAATCTTAACTTTGAATTAATTAATTATAGGGTCTACAGGCTCAAGCCAAAGCCTTGCTACATGTGTTTAGCACATACTAATAATTTAATAAATGGTTTCCCCTTGCATTCTCACTAATTGGCATACATAAAAAGTGTGTAGAAGGGCATACAAATAAGCTGAGATGGCCAGGTGTGGTCACATTCCACCAATGCCAAACCAACATGGCAGGGCATATAACTAAGCTGAGAAGGGCATATAAATAAGTTTACCAAATATATAGTGTCATTGGACACTCTAGTATCATCGTATTAAATTATACATTGCATTTTCAACTCCAATATCTAGGTAGTTGGAGTAGTTTGCATTAGTTCTGTGGTTCCAAAGCTTCATTTGATGCTTGGTGACCTAATCGATTAAATCATCGATCAAAATTGTAATCAATCTAATATAGTCATTCAGTATTCAGAAATAAGCGAAATCAGGCAATTTTATTTACCTAGTTAACTCAATAATCTTTCAACAATCGGCAAAAAGCACAATCATCACATTTCTATACATCTAGATTTAAGCAGTTTCAAAGAACTTAAGCAGAATCAAACAGTTCAAATAAACAGATTTTTTTATTATTTTTTTATTTTTTTATTTTTTTTATACCAATTCTATTACCTAGTGTGGGTATGAATGCAATATCGTGTCACATCTGTAGAATACTTAACTTGCGCATGTTACAAGTAAAAGGGATAAAATGCATGCAATACCTTAGAACATGATGAGGAGAAATGGTAGTTGGTATTTTGGTGTTGAAAGTTTATAAAAGGTGTACCTGCAACAACATAAAAAGATTAATACTTTTTTTCCGGCAAAAAAGTGAAAATATATATAACAAAATATCTGCAAGGCAATCCTAAATCTAAAATACACGCTTAAAGGAAACCACACAAATACGGCAGAACATGAGTACTAAACAAGACTCTATCCTGTATGCTACTACAAGTCTACAAGAAACATAAACTATCAATTCCTTCCTGCTTATTGACTTCATACTTCTAAATTCCATAACTACTTTTGTACAGATAATGTATTCGCCCAAGGATGATCTTGCTCACCTCAAAATCCCCTTTGAAAATATACTAGCCGCCACCAATAATTTTGATGAAGAAAATATCATTCAAGCAACTGGATTAGCTAAGAGATACAAGGGACAACTCTTGTGGTCCGGTGAGTTGATTGAAATTGATGCTCGGAGGTTTAATAAAGATGAATGGGATGATCAAATTGAACAACTGTTTTGGAAGGAGATTTCCATGCTTTCAACTCTTAAGCATAAAAATCTTGTTTCATTAGTTGGGTTTTGTGATGAAAATGGTGAGAAAATCATCATTTACAGGAATGAGATGATCAGGGGAATGCTCATGGAACATCTAAGTGACCCGATGTCATTGACTTGGGTGCGAAGATTGGAGATATCTGTCGGTCTTGCGCATGCATTGAGCTACATTCATCATGACGAGTCACGCTATTTCAGCGTAATACACCGGCTCATTAGCAGTGGCGAAGTTCTATTAAATGACGACTGGGAACCCAAGTTATCTGATTTTGCTTTTTCCATGAAGATTAATGCATCTCAGAGGCACAATTCTTTCCATACTAGTACACCTCTGTATGAGAATGGGTATGGAGACCCAACTTATATTGAGACTAAAAGTGTGAGCCACAAATCAGATATCTACTCCTTTGGGATAGTTTTATTTGAACTACTGTGTGGGAGGGAATCAATAATTGATACCAAAGATGGTAATCTTTTGGCTCCGCTAGCCATTACCCATTATCAAGAGAAAAAGCTCGAAAATATAGTTGATCAGCAACTATGGAAACAAATAGACTTGCATTCATTCAACATGTTCGCAGAAATAGCGTATGAGTGTTTGGACGAAGAACGATCGCAACGCCCAAATATAGATGACATTGTCCCAAGACTCGAGAAAGCTTTGAAACTAGCACGTGAAAACAGGCCGGTAAGACCTTTATATTGCCATATTATGTATTCCCTTTTCATTATATTAGTTTCAACCAATTTAAATACAAGTAAAACATTATGAGATGACAAAAACAAACCAATAAATTAACATATTCAATCACTTTTGGTAAAACAAAGACATGTCTCGATCTCATATTCAATTTATAGTATGGTTGTAAATTTTAGGTCAATCGTCTTTAATTTCTTAAGTTTTGGTCAATTATTGATTTACCCATTTAACTTTTTCTTGCAACGTTTTTATTTTTAACTTTCTTTGACCATTAAAAAAGACCACTTAACTTTCAATGATCGTTTGATAAAAACCTTAAATTTTTTTCTAGCAAAGTTTTTATGGTAAATATTATTTAATCATTTGATACAACCCCTTAATTTTGAATAATCATTTAACAAAATCTTTCAACTAACATTGACAATTTTTTTATCCTTAACCAAGAATGACCTATTATATTTATTACCCGTTTCGACGTCTCGTTTTGTGGTTTTTAGTTATTATGTTATCGGTTTTTCTTCTGTTTAAATCAAGGGGACGGGTTAGTTTGTTTTCACCATTATGACTTGTTATTCCTTGAAACGGGTATATATAGTTGACATTCAACATCGATATATAACAGAAAAAAATTGCGGCTTTGAAGAATCGTATAAATCCCTTTAATCCAGTCACAAAAACCAAATTGATAACTTAAGCACCAAAAATCACAAAATCTGACGTATTATGGGTCATGTCGGGTAGCCAAAGGTCATTTAATGTTATAGATAAAAACATTGTCAATAACATTATCCATGTTGGTTGAAGGTTTGCATTAAACGGTTATCCAAAATTAGGGGTTAAATTAAATGGTTAAACTATATTAAGGATAATTTGTTGCTAAAAATTGGATTTTTTTTTTTCTTTTGTCATATGATCATTGAAACTTCAGTGGTCTCTAAAATAACTACCTCAAAGTTTAATCAAATTTCATAGTACCTTTACTTGAGGTTATTATTACATAATTTTTCTTAAAAAAATAATAAATTAGGTAATGAACAAAATCGTCATTTTTTTTCTTTTTGGGTAAAGGGTAATCCACCCAGTAAAATAAAAAATCGTCATTATGCAATATATAAGAAAGAAAAAACAATGATAATTATATTTTTTTTCTTAATTTATTATCAAAGAATAGTTATTCTAGTGCAATAAGAAATGTAATATAGGATATCACATGGGATTAAAAAAAATGATTAAAAAAGGGACGTTTGGTGGATATCACCAATTATACAGATATACCGATGATGCATGACTTGCTGTTAATTTGTGTATTAATTGAATATCGTCATCTCACATCCTTTTGTAACCCTATTAAACTCTGCTTGTTTTTGTAATAGATTCACTCTCCGCCCAAACACCTTGCTCACCTTAGAATCCCCCTTGAAAGCATACTATCCGCCACCAACTACTTTGCTAAAGAAAATGTCATCGGAGAAGGTGGATTTGGAAAGAGATACAAGGGAGAGCTCTCTTGGTCTGGTGAGTTGATAGATATAACTGCTCTGAGGTTAATCCATAAAGAATGGGATGCTGAAAAAGAACAACAGTTTTGGACGGAGATATCGATGCTATCTAGTCTCAAGCATAAGAATCTTGTTTCTATTGTTGGGTTTTGTAATGACGTTGGTGCAGAGACCATCATTTACAAGGATGAGTCCAGGGGAACTCTTGGAAAGAATCTAAGTGATGTGTTTTCATTGACATGGGTGAAGAGATTGGAGATATCTGTCGGTATTGCGCATGCATTAAGTTATATTCATTATGATGAGCAGCGCGAGTTTAGTGTAATACACCGGAACATCGACAGTTTCATAGTTGCATTAACTGATGACTGGCAACCTAAGTTATCAAATTTCCAGCACTCCATGAAGATTAAAGCATCTGAGCGACACCATTCTTTCCATACTGATTCAGTTTGGTCTACAAAGGGGTATACAGACCCAGCATGTTTCGAGACCAACATTGTGAACCACAAGTCAGATATCTATTCCTTTGGGATAGTATTGTTTGAACTACTGTGTGGGAGGAAATCAGTAAGTGACAATCAAGATAATAAGTATTTGGCTCCAGTGGCGATTTTTCATTATAGAGAGAAAATACTCGATGGTATCATTGATCCGGATCTTTGGAAACAAATGGATCCGCGATCCTTGAACATTTTTGCGGAAACAGCGTATGACTGCTTGAATGAAGAACGATCCAAACGCCCGAATGTAGATGAGATTGTCACAAGACTTGAGAAAGCTTTGGAACTCCAATTAGAACGTGAAAATGTTGTAAGACTTTTTTTTCTCTTTATCTTTCTATCTTAGTAACTACTCTATAATTAAAACGAGTAACAATTATTCACTTATTGCTGTATTTGTTGACATTGATGTTAAAGGAACTCTCAATAGTTGTGGCAGAAGCTGAAGGTACGTCATCCAGTCAGGAGGAGGTAATTAACTTTTTTAACTTTTGTTGTGAGTCACTGAATCTTTAAAAGGGGGAAAATGTCAAAACTAAAGGATACAGAAAGATGCGAGTAAATACACTCCGTGTACATGCATGTCACTTACGTAAACTATTATATATCCTAAACGTGGTGTTTCACCATGAAAATCTGCACACTTCATAATGTTGTATTTTTTTGGCACATATAGGGATCAGCGAGTCTCTCTACATCCACAGGCGTTGAATCCAATTCCAGCAAAAAGACAATGCCTTCCCTAAAATACCTTTCTCACTCACAACTCAGCTCTGAAGATATAAAATCTGCAACCAACAACTTTGCTCCTGATAATGTCATCAAATTGAAAAAGTTTGGATTTGTTTGCCAAGGCCGTGTGTTGCATTCCGAACAGTTCATCGATACTATTGCACACGTCATTTATCCTGAAGATCAAAAAGATGAGAGCAAAAAGTTTAGGATGGAGATATCAATGCTATCTAATCTCAAACATAAGAATCTAGTGTCTTTTATTGGGTTTTATGATAAGGATAATGAGATGATTACCGTATACAAGAAGGAGGCCAATGGAAGTCTCAACAAATATCTGAGTCACCAGACCCTTACATGGATGCAAAGGTTGAAGATATGTCTGGGCGTTGCAAATGCATTGAGTTACATCCACTATGATGTTGGACGAGATTTTAGTGTCATACATTGCAACATCAGGAGCTCGAAAATTTTACTAGATGACAAATGGGAACCCAAGTTATCTGGTTTTAAATTTTCATTGAAAAATACAGTAGCTCGAAGGCACCATCTTCTTCTTACTCGTGATATTGTTAAGAGTGTATACCTGGACCCAAAATATAAAAACACTGGCGGCGTGACCCACAAGTCAGATGTGTATTCATTCGGTGTTGTATTATTCGAAGTCTTGTGCGGAAGGAGTGCAGAAGACGATTACGATGACAAAGACGAAGGCGAAGACAAAGGCAATGAGCTGGGAGAGGGCTTATTGAGTCAGCTGGCCAAATCTCATTTGGATGATATGATCGATCCACATTCCCGAAAACAGATGGACCCAGATTCATTAAAAATCTTCTCAGAGACAGCATATCGGTGCATAAAAGAGGAACGAGCAGATCGCCCATATATAGATCAGGTTGTCCAAAGACTTGAGAAAGCGTTGGAATTTCAACGGAAACATGAAAATCCAGTAAGAACATCAGCTTTGTTTGTCATCTTTATGTAACAATAATTCTTATATTTTTTCAACTCATTTCCTATTCTCTTGCAAATATTATTTTAGGAGCCTCCAAGAAATGCATTTGACGCCACATCAGATTATTTGAAGGTAATTATTTTCCTTAAACTTTTAATTTGTGGCCGTTACTAACTGTTATTGTTTGGTTTATTGTATAGCCACTATATCCTCACTATACCATTTTTTAGTTCTTACAAATTGGTCTATTCTATGTTTTAAACCAAACAACTGTTCTTGTCTGGTTTACTCTATAACCACTAACTGTTATTGTCTGGTTTGCTATATTATCACTATATCGTCACCAAACAAATTGTATCATATCTGAAAGTTGGGGTTTTTTTTTAATAAGGAAACTAAGATTTTTATATATAAGCTTGGTTGTATAAGCATTAAAACTAAGATATTTATAACAGATGTGGTGAATACGATTGTATAATAAATGTGATCATTAGTTTGATTGTATAAATAGAACATGCACAATGGGTCAATGGTGGAGCTTTTAAAAATTTTATAAACTAGTCATGTCATCAAACTATAAACCTTGTGACATATGTGAAATTTGGGGTTTTATTAAAAATCCACTAACCTTAGTGGGTTTAATATTCATTTTTGGATTATTTTGAGAAATGGAAAAGAATTGTATAAAATGCACCTAAGAAGATAAACCGATATCATCATGAGATACAAACCTTCAAAAATAAACTAGCATCATTGTTATGTCAATTCAGCTTTGGATAGCTAAATATATGTTCTAGGACTATGTTTTAAGATGGTATATCTAGGGGTGAGCATAAGAACCGATAAATTGAACCGAAACCAAAAAACCTGAAAAACCGCCCCAATTGATAAACCGATTGGGTGGTTTTGATTTTAATAGAAAAAAAATGTTTGGGGGTGGTTTTTGGTTTTGCAAAACTCAAATTTGACCTATTTTCTGATATATATATATATATATATAT
>LBNU01033806.1:40588-52647 GCA_014162995.1 Artemisia annua
AACATGCATGTTTTCTAATGCATAATTAGAGTTCTCGCAGTTCCTGCACTTAACAGGGTTCTAAAAATAAAACCATTTTGCATTGATTTATTGCGCTTAAAAGGTTTATATATGAACATGTGTGTTATGCATGTATGTGTATTAAGGTGTATGTAAGAAAACATACATGTTTTATATGTACATGCATGTTTTCTAATGCAAAATTGGAGTTCTCGCAGTTCCCGCACTTAACAGGGTTCTGAAAATAAGGCTATATATATATATATATATATATATATATATATATATATATATATATATATATATATATATATATATATATATATATATATATATATATATATATATATATATATATATATATATAGTGCTCTTAGTGTTTTTGTTGAAAAATACAAAGACTTGCATTTTATATTTTATATTATTCTTTGGTTGTTTTGTAGGTTTGGATTGTTGAACATTATGCTACTGTTGGTCTTGTTAAAATATTGTTGTTTGAAAACTTAGAATTGTAAAGTTTATATAAGATGACAACTGGCTTGTTGTTAAATTTGAGAAACCTGATAAAAAACCAAAACCGAACCGATTCATTGTCAAAAACCGAAAAAATAAAAATGAAACCAAACGGTTTGTAGTTTTTTATAACCAATATATACGGTTCAGTTTTTGCTTTTGCATAAAGCCGCCCCACCCCGCGGCATGCTCCCCCAAGGTCTATCATTTATAGAGCTTTGATGAAGAAAAGGCTATAAAATGGTTGAGAAGATAGTGAAAACCTTATATAAAGTGTCGGTTTCAAACTTCAACTGCGTATAAAACATCTTAAACCATGTAAAAACTAATTTATTTTATGCTAATTAACCCAAGTTTGAATTATTCTAATTGTTTAGCTTTTTTTTATTAGGTTAATAAGATTTTAAATTCACCGGAGTTACATACTACCTTACAACTAAATTAGATCAAACTACACATAGCACCCTGCATTTCTTTCACACTTTTTCCACTTTGTTTTATAATATAAATACCAAGTTCAACATTATAACTTCTATATTGATCTTCGATACTAATTTATCCATTTATTGAAACTATATGTGTGCCACCACAACGTGCGGCCATGAAAACACGCGTTTCTTCATTTCATACATTTATCATACATATACCAAAAGCGATATACCCAATAACAAACGATGTCTAATTCATTCATTATTTGAAATACGGCAAATGTATGTTCTCTCTCAATCTTCATTTTCAATCTTATCACATATCTTTTGTTAGATGTATCTTCAGGCTATAGTTTTAGAGATGAAAATTATTTTCACAATAATTAACTTAAAACAGATCAACCTGTTGCTTTAATTTGGTGCTGCATAACTCCACAATGTTGCAGGGGAAGAACTTGGGACACTTAAAGATTGGACTAAATGACATAAAAGAGGCTACCAAGAATTTTGATGACGAATATTGCATCGGGTCTGGTGGATTCGGTAAAGTATACAAAGCAGATCTTGAATATTTTGATAGCAGTAATTCCTCGTTGAAAGAAGGGGTGGATAAATGCAATTTACCCCGAAAACGAAGCGCAGTAGCTATAAAGCGCATTCACAACCAAGAAGGAGAACAAGGGTTCATTTTAGAAATTGAAACTCTAACTAGTTGTAAGCATGAGAATATAATCTCTCTTCTTGGTTTTTGTTATGAAGGGAACGGTGCAATGATCCTGGTTTATGAGCATGCTTCGAAAGGAAGTCTTGAAAGCTATTTGGGAAACAGCGATAAGATGACTAATTTTAATTGGTTGCAACGTCTAAATATATGTCTTGATATTGCACATGGTTTGAGTTACATTCACAACAACACAGATCATGGCAAACAAAAGATGATTCACCGCGACATCAAGAGTGATAATATTCTATTGGTAGATAATTGGAAGGCAAAGATTGCAGATTTTGGACTCTCCAAATTCCACCCAGCAGATCAAGTGGCCAGCACTATCTATACCGATATGATTGCTGGTACATATGTGTATTTGGATCCAGAATACCAGAAGGAAGGTAGATTAAATAAGAAATCAGACATTTACTCGTTTGGAGTAGTGTTGCTTGAGATCTTGACCGGGAGGTTGGCCTATGATTCTGTATACACCAAGGTGAATGAGAAAGGAATTGCACCCATTGCAAAAGATCATTTTGAAAAGGGAACAGTAANTGAAAGAAGGGGTGGATAAATGCAATTTACCCCGAAAACGAAGCGCAGTAGCTATAAAGCGCATTCACAACCAAGAAGGAGAACAAGGGTTCATTTTAGAAATTGAAACTCTAACTAGTTGTAAGCATGAGAATATAATCTCTCTTCTTGGTTTTTGTTATGAAGGGAACGGTGCAATGATCCTGGTTTATGAGCATGCTTCGAAAGGAAGTCTTGAAAGCTATTTGGGAAACAGCGATAAGATGACTAATTTTAATTGGTTGCAACGTCTAAATATATGTCTTGATATTGCACATGGTTTGAGTTACATTCACAACAACACAGATCATGGCAAACAAAAGATGATTCACCGCGACATCAAGAGTGATAATATTCTATTGGTAGATAATTGGAAGGCAAAGATTGCAGATTTTGGACTCTCCAAATTCCACCCAGCAGATCAAGTGGCCAGCACTATCTATACCGATATGATTGCTGGTACATATGTGTATTTGGATCCAGAATACCAGAAGGAAGGTAGATTAAATAAGAAATCAGACATTTACTCGTTTGGAGTAGTGTTGCTTGAGATCTTGACCGGGAGGTTGGCCTATGATTCTGTATACACCAAGGTGAATGAGAAAGGAATTGCACCCATTGCAAAAGATCATTTTGAAAAGGGAACAGTAATGGAAATTGTTGATCACAAGATAAAGGAGGAGACTGATGAACATGTATTTTCATTAAGTAAGGGACCCAATAAAGAGTCTTTGGACATATTTTTAAAAATCGCATTTCGATGTGTAGCAGAAACTCAAGCGCAACGTCCAACAATAGAAGTTGTCATCAAAGATCTCAAAATGGCATTAGACTCTCAGGTAAGTCGATATTTTAAAAGAAATCTTTTTAATTTCTTCATATTCTTGATAGTAATATGTGACATTTCATACATATACTTTGTGTAAACAACATTTTCTCAAACTTTTACTCAATATTTGATTTTACCGTTTAAGTTTTTTCTTTGAACGTAAGTTTTGCGATTTATTTCTTTTGATCTTAAAATTTATTTAACTTAGTATTTTAACTTTATGACGTGCTACTGACTCGCCAGTAAACTTCCTGACTCTTATCTTCAGTGTACATATGTTTTTTTCTTTAATTTGGAAGTTGCAACAACCAACCTTGATTTACAACCATAACGTTTACAAGAACTTGGACACTGAGAACCTAAAATGCAAAATAAAAATTCGAACGAATTCTAGATGGAAAGTAGTTTCATTTTGTTTTTAATATTAATAAAGCGACTGGCTGTCCAATAATTCTCAGGAGAACTACAAGGACAACCTCAAACTGTCACTTGAAGACATAAAGTTGGCCACGAAAGGCTTCAGTCATGACAATATCATTGGGCATGGAGATTCCGGGAATGTATACAAGGGAGCTACTCATAGTACCCATGGAGATAACATCATTGCTGCAAAGCGGTTAGATAAGAAGTCAGGTCAAGGAGATGCTGAAGTTTTGACAGAGCTGGCAGCTAAATTTATGGCCGAGTTAGACATCCTTATGGAATATAAACATTTAAATGTCATTGGTCTTGTAGGCTACTGTGATGAAGAGGATGAAAAAGTTATTGTATATGAATATGCATCCAGAGGTAGTCTTGATAAGTACTTGAGTGATGATAGTCTTACATGGGTGATGCGGCTTAAAATATGCATCGATATTGCAATTGGGTTGGAATTTCTTCATGGAACTGTTTCAAGTCCAGAAATGGTAATACATAGAGACATCAGCAGCAACAACATTCTACTCTTTGATGACTGGAAAGCAAAAATTTCCGGTTTTGGGCTTTCCTTAGTATGCCCAACAAATCAGAATGTAGACTATGTCATCGACAATGTTACAGGCACAATCGGCTATCGTGACCCACTGCACTCGACAACAGGCTTTTTAACTAAAGAGTCTGATATATTCTCACTGGGCGCCATCTTATTTGACATATTGTGTGGGAAACTATCATCCGAAAAGCTAGATGATGAGTATCTTTATTTACCCTTTTTGGCTAAACAACACTATCATGTTGGAAAATTTGATAAGTTAGTCTTCGAGGGTATCAAAGAACAAATTGTGCCACAGTCATATATTACCTTTACAAGGATTGCCTTTCAATGCTTACATCACAGGAGAGAAAGACGACCAACAGCTCATGAAGTGGTCATACAACTCAAGAAATCATTGGAATTTCAGGTAAGTTTCACTTTATATTGACAAATTTGGGTAAGTTTTGATTCACGTGTTTATTAAATTATTAATGTATATCCAGGAGGATTATTACATATGGGAGCCCAAATTGCCTAAAGACTATAATGAAATAATCCAGATGTCAAAGTGCCCTGAAATCTATTCTACCATCAAGAAAGAGGATCTTTACAACATGTTTTCTAAGGGAATCCTCCTTCAACAAGACAAAGTGGTAAACAGTTCATCTTATATCCTCTTTCAACAAGACAAAGGGATAATTTGAGATCACACATGCGTTTACACATAATTAAAATTGAGTCTGATTTATATTTTATTTTATGTAACAGTTGCTGTCATTCGATGGTAATGGAGAAAGAAATAAAATGGTATCAGCGGCAATGTTTTCCTACAAAAACAGTTGTCCACATGAGTGGAAATCTCTTCAAGAATCAAGGTTATTCTCTTTACCTCTCTAAATTTATCAATACATAAATGATAAGCGTACATATGCATTGCTGTTAGATGTATATATTTCTTTTTCTTTAAAAAAATGTAGTTACTTTACCGGTTTATGCATGACAAGCTATTTACGGTAGCATAATACTTAGCTATTTACAGTTTATGTATATATTTATTTTTCTTTGAAAAAGTGTGATTCCTTTTTCTTGCAGTTTTGTGTATTATATAATAGAAAAAATTTCCAACAAAGGTACTTTTTTCGCTCGTCAAAAGGTCTGGAACTTAAGGATTTGACAAATTTTCAAATTTTGAAAAAAACAAAAAAGAAATTATCTTATTTTCATGAACTGGATTTCTTATTTTGAGCGAGAGTTATAATTAATGCCCCATACTGATAAACTCGGTGCTTTATGTTACCTTTCTTGTCAATTTAATCTGTATAATACTATTAAAGGGTAAATAAACCCGAGTGGAACAACATCAAATTCTTTATTGCTTAGACTCCTGCTACATGAAGATGGTAGATATCTAACAAGGTTTCAGTGTTTTCTCGACTTATTATAATAGTCACATATTTGGTATATGGGTATTATGTTTGATATCACCTGCTGTTTGAAGTTTCGTAGCTGGATTTTTCTTTTCAACAGGTGGTTAGCTATACCCCTATTTTGGGGCCTCTGTTCTAACTGTGATTTTTCTAGCTTCTTGCTTGTCTATTTTTTTATAGCTTGAATATCTGTAATAAGTGCAGGTTTGAAACAGTAGTGGAGATGTTTGATATTTCCAAATTGAACATCGAAATAAAGACAAACGCTCAACTTTTATCTCCAAATGTTGTTTATGGAGTCTATTTAGTCTTCAGACTCTGTGATTCAAGACAATTCTCAAGTAAACCGATGTATGTTAACCTAAAGTATAGAAATGGACTCGAAAGTTTACATGCATATTTCGCAACATGGAGACAAAAGGGGTGGATGATGATTGAGTTGTACCAATTCCTGAATCAAAATGAAGATATTGTCTTTGATTTTCTACTTGAGAGCTTTTCATCGTACCATTGTGGAGATGGTGCAGTTTATGTTGAGGGCATTGAATTTAGAGCCATTGACGAAGTAAGTTTGCAGTTATATCTCGTGATTCCATTATAAACTCTTTTGTTTACATTATGTAATATATAGAAAGGTCGGATGCATGCGAAAAAATAAACTAAAACCATGTTCTATATTTCACATTTGACATGGTTTATATACAGGTGAAACATGAAGAAATCGGAAAATTGAAGGAAGTCCAACAAGTCTTAAAATCAGACTTCAATGTGGATCAGGTGCAACAGTTGCCAACTAACTTTGAAGAAATATTCAAGATATGCAGAAACTACGACGAGTTGTTCTGGTTGGGCGAGGTCAATGAAAAGAAACTTCTTGTGCTTTCGGCAAAGGCAGTTTTATACAAATTCTCTAATGTGGATCTTTTTACTTCAAAACCATTAACTGAGTGCAGGTTTGCTTCTTATATTATAACTATTTTTGTTACATTTCCTTTAAATAGAGGCGGCAATTCCTGACACTAAATGAAACACGATCCGAGACTGATACAAAAATAAACAGGCTATGGTCGAGTGTAAACAGGTTTTGGGCCGTGTTCGTGTTAGGTTGGGCTAAATGGGTTCGACGTGACAACCCATTTAAGTTTTTTTTGAAAGAAAATACTAATTTTGTAAAAGGTGTTATATGGGTTAAACGTGTCAAACATGCCAACCCATTTAACCTATTTAATCAGTGTAACTCGCTAAACCGCCGACCGAGTTAGATAAGCGGGTTAAATGGGTCGTGTTCAAGTTATGTTTAAACAAGTTGGGGTTGACAAGTTTGCCCCAGTTACTTAAACAGGTTTTGTTTGGGTTGGGGAATAACCTGAATCCCACACGAATTGCCAGCCCTACCTTTAACCACTAAACTTTTTTTATTGCGCATCCCAGTATTTTTAACCCACGAAAAACCAGATTTTTAACCCAGTATTTTTTCATTTATAGTTGACAATTAAATATTCACGAATAAATGGTTGACAAAAGTTTCACTTCTTGGATTTAGTTTCCAGTCTTTATATATAACTTCGTTCTTAATCTATCCTACATGCAGATTTCAAGAGGTGGTTGAGCTGTTACCACAACAAGTATTTCATCTTAATTGCACGATCAAAAGTCAAATGTTGTCACAAGATACAGAATACGTGTGTTATCTTGTGTTCAAGCTTTCAGAAAAATATCAGGGGCTGCATTGTCCAGTAAAAGTACGAGACATACTGCACAAAGAAAACAATGAGGCTGAATTTGTTTATTTTATAACCCCAAGCGCATTGAACATAAATGGTAACACTCGGGTTCCGAAACAAAGGGAAGACGGATGGATGGAGATTCAAGTGTGGAAATTTAACTCAGCTCATGAATTCAAAGATGACTCCCTTTCTATTGATATGAAATTTACAAGTCATGAAGGACCTATCTTTGGGCTCATTGTATGTGGCCTTGAGTTCCGGCCAATGTTTTTTGAAAACAGCGATGATATTCAAAGGCAAAGAGAAAAGAAGAGAATGCTACAAGACGAAGGCCAAAACCCACACATTCAGCCTAAAAAAGAGGAGAAGACGACATAATTATGAAACTGTTAGATCACTAGGGTTTAGAATTAATTAGTCTAGGAGAAGCTTTACTTTGAAGATCTGTTCTCAATCCAAAGACAAAACATTTTCTCATGAGAAAGAAAGATGTATTCGTAGTCAGCTTAATTAAGGCTTATTGCCCCGTACTAGTTTAGGAAGAAATTATAAAACTAGGATGATATATGAAAAGGTGGCAAAATGTAGGATGATTTGCCTTTTTGATTTTTCTCTATTATGCTATCTCTAGTTCTTTACTTGTATTATTAATAGTTTTAAGACCGGGGTTTAGACATGATCAAATTTAGTATAATTTAATATAATTACTAACATGCGTGATAAAGACTTACAAATGACTAACATTTGTGATTTATAACCCATATGTGACAAGTTGTCATAGCACACCTCCTAGTCTATGAATGCTTATCACTCCGGATATCACCCTTTTATGTTAAAATCCGCGTAATATCAAACTCATTAATAGTTCTTATTAGAATTCATCAATCAGAGTAGCACATACATCAAATAAAGTTGTCGATCATTCGTTTAAAGCAAGCCTAAAAGCTTAAGACAGATGATGATACAACTAATTTCCTACCAAACAAAATACTATTTGAACTTACTTTAAAGATTACTATGCAAGAACACAAATTTAACATCCATCCTTCAAACATAAAACCAATTGCTGCCCCTATTCTTCATCACTATGTTAAAATAAGAAATCCCAAACAGTCTAATATAATATAGTATAAGCAGTTTAAATGATCAATCCCAAAAAGGCCATATGTATAGTTTCAATAAGCAATCCTAAGCAAACTGCAGGAACACCTGTGCAAAACGCGAAGAGTAAAGCTTAATACATGCCAACAGCTCTTGCTCTATATGAAAAAAATTCTATCCACTTATATAACATGTTGGACCGTGAGGACTTAATAAGGACAAAATATAGAACAAATACATACATATTGAAACAAATGTGATATTTATTAAGCATTTGATGCACACCGTTTGAACCATATTCCTAACATATTTATTGAGCATTTGTTACAACAGGTGAAGGATATTCATGATCACACACAAAGATATAATCTCTAAAATCCTGCTATCCTTTGACTTTTAACATATAGTTGCTCTTTCATTTTCTAACAAAAAAGTAAACTACTTGTTAGAACATATAGCTTTAAGCAACTGCGATTTATTCATTCGGTGTCAAAGTGCCAAACACCTCATAATCCTAGGTTACTTTAGTTTCTTTTGATATTTAATCCACTCATATCATTTTGAGTACACTATTTAATCCACTCATATGCCTTGTTGGATAGTAAGTTGAGGGAGGGAGGGACGCCATGAAAGTGATAAAATTTCATTTAGTGTATATGGTCTCTTTATACAATTATATGTCTGCAAGTTTGTTTTATAAATGGTTCTTATAAGTTATTGTTTATCTTCAAACTTACAGTATCTAAACTCAAATAGTGGTAGTATGTCAAAATTGACTTGTTTTGTTCATTTGTAAGAATATAAGATTGTCATATTTTTTGTTTAATACGGTTATATCACAATGCACTTTTAATCTCGTTAATACGTTGAACTGCACCTAAAACTGCAAAATACCACTCATTTACCTATTGGTTTATCTTTGGAATTGTACGTAACGGTGATAATTTTAAGAGAAAATTACCAAACTAAACTAAAAAAAAAAAAAAAAAAAAAAAAAAAAAAAAAAAAAAAAAAAAAAAAAAAAACTTTGATTCAAGACTTGGTCTCTTTTTGCACCTTTTTTTCATTTTAGTCATGCTCTACTGCTCGACTCCACCCGACACGTGTCATGCTCAACTACTCGACTCCACCTATAGCTCGTGGGCCAAAGGCGTTTTAAAAATGTACAAGGCAGGGACACATGTCACTAAATGGGTAGAGTCGAGCAGGTTTTTTTTTTTTTTTTTTTTTTTTTTTTTTTTTTTGAACGGCGGGTTAATTGTTAGATGTTAGATGTTAGTTGTTGGCTCGAGTTAGTGTCGCTTCCTCGGGCAGAGATACCAACCGCGAGCCTCTCCTTAGGGGATAACCCCACTCCTATTCCTGATTCGCCTGATATCATTAGAGCTTGTGGTTCCCAAGAGTTTACAAAAAATGTTATACATAAGCAATAAAGTCAAGAAACTCTCTTTACACCTGTAATCTTCTTCAAATACTAGTAAACACCTAAACGCCAAATACCAGTAAACCTCAAATACGATGCCCAAATTCCAATTACTAGTAAATCCCCTAAAGGTCTCAAATATCAATACACCTTATTGCGCCTTATCGCACCTCATCTCATGCCAAGCCTTAAAACGATGCGTTGGTCTATTGCGTGACGTGGAGGTGACGCTTCGCGTCTTTGCGAGGCTTTGCGGCGCCAAGGCGCGCCTTTTAGAACACTGGTAAAAACCATAATCTCACACTTGTAGACCACACTATTGCTTCTAATGTTCAAGTATCGAAGTCTTAAACACAATAAATACGATCTATTGTGATATATAAATGAATGCATGAGATTGTACATACACAAACGACTGTTGTTAATGACGTCCTGAAACGTCTTTTTCTTCTTTTTTTTATTTATCCACATTCAATAATGACTCGTGTTATGTCTCTTTATAAGTTTAACCCATGCTTACACGGGTTTAAAAATTAAGTATGGCTAAAATTATTAATAACAAGAATATAAATGTTAAAATGAAGCACAACCCCACATTTTACAATAAGATAAATAAATACACAAGGTTGTACATATAGGAATTACACATGTAATTCCTCTTTAAAAATTAAATAAGGATATCCAAAAAAAATATTATTTTTTCAAGGGTCATAACGTGCTGTTAAACACGCATAATATCTAAAACATGATATTACTAGTTATATCAATATATATATATATATATATATATATATATATATATATATATATATATATATATATATATATATATATATATATATATATATATATATATATATATATATATTATGCCAATTAAACAAAGTCAAATCAATCGTCCAACAAAAATTCATACGAAATATTAATCGATATTAATACATAAAATTTTATATGAAAACTCGTGCATGCACAATTATTAATGTACTGCAACTATATAACTATATAAGTATAAAATATTTTACATAATTTTATAGATAAATTTTATTTAACAACCCCATATATGCATTATACAGGCCTTAGCATGCTAAGATAGAATTTTACATTCTTAACCAAATGGATTATTAAAATTAGATAATGTACATTTTTAATGCAAAAATAATTAAAATCTAGATAGATTGAATGTCAGCTTTATGTCATTGCGACATTGCCCTGTACGTGCACGGGGTATGTTACTAGCAAAGAGAAAATCAATTTGCTTAAAAACTCTCGAAACAAGAATTATTAAATTACCGCTCTTACGGCCTTTTCCAAAAATAAGGATTTTCTTTTTTTCATCTAATGACAAATTTATAGGTTTCTAAAATTAGGACTAGGATCCTCTAATGTTAAAAATGAACATGATATGTCATGTTAGATTGTTACGAGTTAATATTTGATTTAAAATAATACAAATGCCACACAATAATATTTTATTTTTATTTTTTCTCACTCACAATAAATTTAACATGACCTATCATGTTTATTTTGAACATTAGATGATCCTAGTCTACATTAGAAGATCCTAGTCCAGACTAGGATCATCTAATGTTGAAAATGAACATGATGGGTCATGTTAGTTTGTTCGAGTTAATATTTATTTCAAAATAATGCAAAGCCCCACAATATTATGTTGAAATCTTTCACCAGCTTTAAAATTAGTCCCTTGCAATCACTTATCTCTTATTATTAGAACGTTTGATTCAAATAATTTATACACGAATAACAATTTCGCAACTTCTTAAATTTCTTTCGTTATTCGTGAATACTCGAAGCTCTATTTCGGCAATCTACAAGCAGGATTTCTGGTTAGGGATGAGCAAAAGAACCAAAGAACCAGAACTGGACCGAGAACCGGACCGGAACCATGAAGAACCGAACTGGAACCAGAACCAATGGTTCCAGTTCCAGTTCTTGATTTTGATTTTTCGGTTCTTGGGTCGGTTCGGATCGGTTCCATCGGTTCTCGGTTCCGGAACCAAAGATCCAATAATTATAAAAATATGTAATTTTTACTTGTTATCAAAATATTAATCAAATCCTACGTATCATTAAATAAAAAAATCCCTACTAGCCATCACAAACACTCTAAACCCTAATTTTTAATTCACTGAAACATATACAAATCAATAATTAATCTAAACCTAATAACATTCCAAGATCATTCATCATTATCAAAACAATTAGAGAAACTAACCAGAAGAGACAAAGAGAAACAAACTATGGAACTCTAAACGGTCTTAGTTATTTTGATGGACAAAGTTTCAAATTATTTTATTTTGTTTTCCGGATTGTTATGCATTATTGTTTTGTTAAAAATATGAACAAGTGAAAGTAA
>LBNU01033806.1:59137-90343 GCA_014162995.1 Artemisia annua
AAAAAAAAAAAAAAAAAAAAAAAAAAAAAAAAATATATATATATATATATATTCATTCAGTATCAAAATTATAGTTTTCATTTTTATTTTAAGATGTCACAAAATAATAGTCATCTTCTTGTCTTAATCGGTCAGAAAAAAGTTTCGTGTGTAGAGATTATATTTGATTGATTGAAAATTTTAAAGGTCTAATGTTTTCTTAAAATGCGTGTTGGTGTCAATAATATTGGGAAAGAGGAAGTACAAAACAGCTTCCCAAACACCCGTAAGTCAACAACCTTAAAAGACAACCGACATTCAACCCAACAGAAACACAAACATGTCATCATCGTCATCATCGTACAACCACCAAGACTTCATAAACAAGCACATAATCCCATCAATAACCAAAAACAAAACATGCTCCATATGTCTAAACCACAACATATCAAACCCATGTTTGATACCCATTTGTTTACACGCTTATTGCACTGCTTGTATTCTTAAATGGAGTGATTTTAAGAGGGTCTGTCCCCTTTGTAAAGCCAAGTTTAGTTCCTTGTTTGTTGAGATTGATGTTGAGTCTTTAAGTTATCGGACACTTCATTTGTCGAAAGATGTTAAGGGATCGAGTAGTAATGTGGGTGGTGGGTTGAGGTTTAGAAGAATGGGTCTTATGGCTCACAGAAGGTACAACTTTTTTTTATTTAATTTGATTAAATGAGAAGTAATCTTATTACGAGAAAGATGAGAAGTAACTATAACAGCATTTTCGAGATGCAACAACTTAAGTTAGATGCATCTCTATTATCTTAGGGTGTGTTTGACTAAGCTTATATGATCGGCTTAAGAGCTTATTAGCTTCTATGTGTTAAATAAGCTTAAAGTAAGTGTTTGGCTAAGCTTATATAAGTGGGCCGGTTTTGATAAGCCCGAACTTTGTTGCTTATTTGAAAAGAGATGGGCTTAAATAAGGATTTTATATAAAAGGTCTTTTATACCCTTAATAAGGGCTTATGAGCTTATGATATATAAGTCATTAGCCGCTTATATAAGCTCATATAACATAAGCATAAGCCCAATTCATAAGCTTAGCCAAACACCCCCTTACATGAATCATAATGTGTTTTCTAGCTTTTTAATCACATGTATATACACATTATTTCATGATTTATATGTTATTTTGTTGCTCTACATGTGATCGAATCATAAAAGTCAATTTGCACTATTTTCACTTCAAAATAACTTTCGAAACTCAGGGAGTGCATCTAAATGAATAGAGATGTATCTAATTCAAGTCGGTGCATCTCAAATATGTGGTTATAGTCACTGCTCGTCACTTCTTATTTTAATTTACTTATCACTCATTGATCCCTTCCCTTAATTTACATACCAACTATTGT
The DNA here is from genome assembly GCA_014162995.1 of Artemisia annua. Taxonomy (NCBI): domain Eukaryota; kingdom Viridiplantae; phylum Streptophyta; class Magnoliopsida; order Asterales; family Asteraceae; genus Artemisia; species Artemisia annua. The sequence continues at coordinate 60,520 of LBNU01033806.1, forward strand.
GTATTGTTGTTGTTACATACCAACTATTACAAACTTTTAATTTATCCTATTGTGTGTATCGTAAAGTTCAATACATTTTAAATGATTATCTATTCAAATGTATCCAACTTTAAAGGGTAACCTATCTCTGGCCGCCCGACCATCTTTAAAGAACATGGGGCCAAGATTTGAACCCGTGACCTCCACCTTTAAGTTGCATGTCCCGGGCCATTAGACTACTATTGCACAGACTTTTCTAGATAACATTGACTGTAAACTTTACCTAAAATGTATCCAAGTTTAGCTGTAAGGAGATAGGATAAATTTAAGGTTTTGACATTTAATAGGAAAAAAATTAGTTTGATGCATACTAAAGGATGAAGTGTCGATTTTAGACCATTATCCCTTTATAAAACTTTACTGTTATCTTAAGGGGTGTTTGTTTTAGCATATATCATGGGTATATGGATTTAATTAAATTTCCACTCAGTTTTATTAGCTTAAGGGATTACCAGCATTAGATCGAGTCGATAATAAGCTGTTCTGGATTGTGTCAAATATGCTTATCAGCTTAAATAAGCTATATTTGATGTCTAATTAGTTGTTTTTTTTGCAAATAAGTGTAATCTGTATACAGTATGTTAGATTGTCACCTAAAGGAGTGAACTTTGGCTGCTAATAAGGAAATCCAAACGGCCCCTCACTTAGTATGCTAGATTGAAACGTAAAGGAATGAAATTTGACAATTTAAGGATCAAATAGTTTTTCGAAGCTGTACGGTTTTTTGTCAAATGAGACTTCAATGGAACTCTGGAGATACGCCGTCTTCACACTAATTGTAATTTTCTAGTATGTATATATCATAAAATGGTGTATAGTATGTCATGTCAAACACGTAACTGCCGGCGAACAGTTTTGTGCTTTCGAAGTAATTATTGTCAAATACCTATCTTTAATAAAGTATGGGTATGTTTGGCACGGAGTGATGTGGAGCTTTTTGGAGCGGTGAGCAGTGAGCAATGAGCATTTTGATTTTTAGTAGTCATTTGGCAAAGGAGCGGTGAGCTTTGCTATTTTTTAGGAATGCTCATTTTTCCAATACTTCTTTAAGAAGGCGTTGAGCAGTTAGCTGTGGCTGCTGCCCACTGCTACTGCTCACTGCTACTTTTAACAAACACACCCTATATCTATTGCTAGTAAACAATAGGCTGTCTTTGCTTCTTGGATGTCTCTATAAAGTGATTATATGCATAAAATTTCATTGTTATCTTCACTTTTTTTTTTTTTTTTTTTTTTTTTNAGCGACCGCTCAGGGCCCCAAAATTTTTAGGGGCCCCAAAATTTGTCTCGTTAATAATTATATGTGTGTGTACATATATTTTTTACGAAGAAAAAGATATTTAGAAGAGAAAATATCTTAAATGAGTAATATGTTAGAACGTTTAGATAATTAATTGCATTATATCTCATAAATGGTAACACTTTATTTATAAACATTTTTCTTGAAAGGCCTCATTATGTAATTTCGCACAGGGCCCTCAAAAATTTTATCAAATCATGGGACGGCCCTGGTCATGTCAAACATGTAACTGCCGGCGAACAGTTTTGTGCTTTCGAAGTAATTATTGTCAAATACCTATCTTTAATAAAGTGTATGTTTGGCACGGAGTGATGTGGAGCTTTTTGGAGCGGTGAGCAATGATCATTTTGATTTTTAGTAGTTGTTTGGCAAAGGAGCGGTGAGCTTTGCTATTTTTTAGGAATGCTCATTTTTCCAATGCTTCTTTAAGAAGCTGTGAGCGGTGAGCTGTGGCTACTGCCCACTCTGCTACTTTTTACAAACACACCCTATATCTATTGCTAGTAAACAATAGGCTGTCTTTGCTTCTTGGATGTCTCTATAAAGTGATTATATGCAGAAAATTTCATTGTTATCTTCACTTTTTTTTTTTTTTTTTACTACTGTCAGGGCTATTAGGATAGCAGGACAAGAACTACATGCCGTTAACAGAAGAACAAGGCCATTACCGAGGCAGAGGTCATTTGAGCAGACCGATATTCTGCAGTGGCGTGCAAGGTATACAATATGTACAGTTGCACATCAGTGATTGGTTTAGCTAATTTGACATGTGTGTGATCAGCTATGATGTATTTTATTATTCTGATGACGTGTCTGGTGAATATTTGCAGCATATATGAGCAGAACTTGCGAGCCGTACCTTGTCCTAGCAGAAGGCCCCTTGAGCTGGTATACACCTTAATCATTTTCACTTTATTAATGATGAATTGTAATATGATTATATGAACAATTGTAAATGGTAATGTATATTAAGATCATTGGTTTTTTCTGAAGTAGACGATATATGTAGGCTTCTCTAGATTCTGATATATGTTTTAAAGTTAACAAATTGCATTTGCGTGCGAAATTATGTTTACATTTTTTTTTTCTTATACTTTTAGGGTTCAATAGGAAGAAACAATCACAAGGAAAGGTTACTACAAAGAATAGAACCATGGATACACAGGGAAGTACATGCTATTCTTGGTGATCCGAACCCAGCTGTACTTGTCCATTTGGTGACGTCACTCTTTTTCTCGAGCCTTGAAGAAGGTACTTCAAGACCTAGTGGTGAAAAAATAAACTATCTTGAACGTTTGCATCCTTTTCTGTCCGAACGGACTATTACATTCTGGCATGAACTCAGGTAGGTTATCTCTATCTGTCACTAATTTATACTTCCATTTAATCATAAAAAAGTTGCATTAATTCATCACAAGCATCCCAAAATGGGTGGATGGGTCAAATGTAAAAAAAGTTCAGCTCAAAGGGAAACAGGTCGAATGTTTCTCAAAATGTAATTTCAATATGTAGAACCTCATTAATCATCTTGAAGAAATATTTAGAATATTCAAAATTAGTTTACTTTTTGTAGGACACAATAAAAATGTGCTTTTCTGTGGACGCTTTGTATGCATAATTGTGTCTGTACTCTAACCACCATATAATTTTCTCTACAGATGTTTTGCAGAAAGCACATTGAACATGGAAACATATGACACGGTTGTTGAATATGTAAAATGGTGAAATCGACTATCGCCGTTCTCAGCATAGCTAATGAGTTAAAAAAGCTGAGGTAATTTCGAGATTAACTCATAAGCTGCCATGAATCTGGAAGACGACATCTCCAATTCAACGATAAAAAAGGGTTCTAAAAGGGTTGAAAGATCAAATGCACATAGGTTGGAAACGGGTTGGTTGAGGAAAACATTGAATGCAAAGTATCGATGTATCAATTCGATAGGTTTAACTTATTCACTGCATGTCTTTGAATGCACAGTACCATGATGTAACCTTTAAATCTCATGATAAAATTTCATATTGTTAGCCAACTCTTCTGCTATGATTTTTTATTTTCCTTTTATTTCAAGCATCCAGGAAACATGGTATCATACTCACTATCATGTAATGATAGGAATAAAAGCCCTCTCTTTTTCTTTTACACAAAACTATCAAAATCCAAAGTTATGGCGTCTGATTCATCTAGGACATTGAATTATAAGAACCCCATTTGCGAGTAAGCTTTCACAATCAACACAAAATAAAATCACATGCGCTACTTTGCACATCAGATACATAATACATTTTAATAATCCGAAATTTTAAATCCCAGCAGTACTAAAGTAAATTGTAGCTCAACTTCTAACTCGTAGAAGTAGGTGAAATCGTTAAACACTACAAGCTATCGTCTACCTTTACATAGAATACACACAATGTTCTTAAAAAGCAGTTCCGAGAGGTTAACATGTTTGGTTAATGTTACAAAAGCATATATGCCACATGGCTTATTCTTCTTCTGGTTCTTCCTCTTCTTGCAGAAGGTTTTCTCTGTTATCATGGGCCCAGAAACCACGTACATCTATAAGCATACTTGCAACGGTTCCACCCTGTTTGCATGATAGCAAATCTGAAAGTGTGATCCTTAGAGGATCAGCTGGCTTCACCATATCCCAGATTTCGTCTCGGACATCCTCTATGCATAATTCATAGTTTCCACCCTCGATCCACTTCTGGTGCACATCTCTGAATTGGACATAAGCATTAACAACATAAGTAGAAGCTTACCAAATGTTCCTTGTGATAGCTTTGAAAGATAGTGTTTGAAGGGCTCATTTGAAATGTCTTTATATCTAGCATGTACTTTTTGCAATATGGATGTGCTTTTCATAACTTGAGACTAGAGGTCCAATTCTGACCCATCTACTTGTATATGGTCGATTTGGGTTATGTTTTTTTTTCCAATGTGTGATGTTTATATTTGATAACCTTCCACATCACATTATTCAAGGATATCATATTACGATAGTTACAAAACTTATTGATAAAAACTCATGTGTTAGCACCAAACAAAAAAGAAACACGTTTGAACTTTTCGCCTAACCCACCATGTTTTGACCCAAAATCACCCATTCACCAATGACCTGCCCATTTTGCAACCTCTACTTGAAAGCATTATCTTTTAGGTCATATGTATCTCATAGTCGAGGCTTGTGAACCAACTCATGTACCACAAGCAGGAAAAGTAGAGATTTCATTATTTTAGGAAGGGTATATCAGGCAGCATTTCAACTTTAAATGCTCCCCTTCTTTACTTCCAATTAAATGATACAGTATAGAGCCTGACTGAAACTAAAAAAGCAAAGATGAAAAAGTACTAGAAAAATGTTACCTGAAGAGTGTGTGGATATCAGCTGTTGTGAGGAAACCCCTTCCGTTAAGATCTAGACATTTGAATAGATATGTTATACCCTCTGGACTATCTTTGTTCTCTAGCGCTAGAACAAAGTCAAGGAAACTCTCAAAGTCCATCTCCCGAGCATTAGCATTTCCAGACTTGCCACGGCGCAAATGCTCATCAAAAGCTATGAGAAAATGAAAAACAAAAGAGAATTTCAGAAATAAAATTACACAGTAACTAAGAGTACCACATTATTGAATATGCATAAGATAATCTAATATGTAATTGTATAACAAAATATTAAGAATTTGTAGGTGTATATATAAATGAATATAAATTTGATGCTATAGTAGGAATTTACTACATAGAAATTGTTGTAATTTTTCTATATATCTAAAACGAGTGTTATTATCGAATATAGTTTTTTTTACATATAATAAAAATAAATTTGGTTTAATTTTTGACATAAAATTTACCGTTTGAGTTCAAATATATTTCAATCCAAGCAAACCAAAAAACATAAATACATGGAAGTCAGTTCTTACCCCTCTCAATAAATATATCTGTGAGTGTCCCATCTGCATATTCTCGAAGTTCCTGCTTGCTCAGAGTACCATTCATATCTTTATCAAGCGCAAGAAACACATCTGTACATAAATATGAGTAGCTTAGTTTCTATTTACTGTCATGCAATAAATTCTAGAATACGGTCACTGTATAATAATAGGTAACAACTGAAGTTACAGATGTATAGAGTATCAATACTCACCACATATACGCTGTGCAGATGTCAGGGAAAACCAGTTTTCAGCCTGTTCGGTATCAGTAACTTCTTCTTCACTTTCCTATTAGGATTAACAATGCAAAAACGCAAGCAGTAAGAAAAACGTTGACTTCTAGCAACAAACGTTGCTACGTAAATCATCAGATAACTTTGGGAATTAATTGACCAAAATGGTAAAAGAAGGCTCAAGGAGAAACTTCTTAGAGCTCTGACATGCCCCAACAGAAGCATCCAGCTGACTTATTACCTGGTGTAGTTCCATGAGTTCTTGAAGACAGTTACTAAGCAGCACCTTCTTTATACACGCCTTCCCTGCAAATGTAGTAATAAAAAGTAAAAACTTTAAAAGCCATAAACAAAGATCATTATACAATATGACATGCAAGAAGCATTGCAATGACCATCATCTATAAGCCACCGATAAAAGATACACATTCATGCTTGTGGGATTGAAGGAAAACACTGAATTAGAAAGGATAAAAACTGGAACCATAAAAATATAATCGAATGACAAAAAACAAACCTCGTCTATTGGGATCACAAAAGAAGAAGAATTTTTGAGAAGCGATGCGGCAATACATTTGAACAAACTGTGTAGGCATATCACGTAGTTGAGCCAAATTAGGAATAAGACCTCGAATATAAGCTTCCATTTCCTGTATCAAGAAAAGGTAAAAAAAGATTTTGAATACTCGATTTATATTCCATCAAAACAATGGTATAGATTACAAGCTACTTTATACAAATTGATAATTAAGATAACGATTCACGTACATGATGTTGAAGAAAACCATCAGAATCCTCATCAAGCTCACTCATATCAATTCTGGCTTGAGTAAGAGAAACCTGAACAAGAAAAAACTTTTAGAATCACCATAATCCCATGATACCGAAAGGTACATGTTGAATAGAATTGAACAGTGAGGAAGTGTAGAGGCATACTCACCGTGCGCATTACATAGAGATAGAAGGGAAGAATGGCAATTCTTCCTGATTCATCTTTCTCAAACTTCATAAAATTTGAAGGGCTAAAAAAACGACGGCATTTGGGGCCTATCTGTTCTGTACAGACAGAGGCAATGTGGCAAAAGTCTTCATAGTTCATCTACAGATGGTTAACAGAAAGAGAGATATCAGCATAATCATTGGATACTGAAAGTCTTAAACAAAGAGCCTTGAAGCTAGTATACTATCAAAACACATTTTAAAGAGGTCCATACCTTCTCTGCACCAGTGGCATCATCAATAACACAATTTTCTCTTAAGCAAACCCACATAGCATCCAGATCATCAGCGTTCAGTAAAAGATCCGATTGTTTCTGCATCAACAAACCATCACTTTATAAATTGGGCCTGGATAAAGTGCAAGTAAAACACAAAAGCGACTGCAGAAACTATGAACATAGTTACCTTTAGAAAACGGTACTTCGCCAACCTTTGGACTTTATGGCTGATGGAACCATCCTCAGGTTTCTGATAAGATAAAAATCACGTAGGACAGTCAGATACTATGGTGAGCATCATAATTAAGTTATTGTTTCTAGCTCTAGAAAGAGTGGACATCACATGTTCATTTTTTGTATTTTCCTTATTAGGTTTCTAAAGGGTTTAGCATACAAGCTCTTATCAATCTTCTGCTCCAAATATTTACATTTATTCAATAATATTTCTCGGAACTGCTCTTTTCACTGTATGCAAAAATACTCACCCCACCAAACTCTGCAATAGCAGGCCTGCATTACTCGATAATTGTATACTTAATTTTTGTCCACGAGTTCTCTTTATGTTGGCATTAGTAAGGAGCCTTTTAGATATNTAACCGACAAGTACATTGTTGACATAGGAATTGGACAGTGGAGGACGGTGTATGAGGGCATACTGCACCTCGTGGCGCATTTACATAGCGAGAGTACACCGAACAAGGGAAGAATGGCAATTCTTCCTGATTCATCTTTCTCAAACTTCATAAAATTTGAAGGGCTAAAAAAACGACGGCATTTGGGGCCTATCTGTTCTGTACAGACAGAGGCAATGTGGCAAAAGTCTTCATAGTTCATCTACAGATGGTTAACAGAAAGAGAGATATCAGCATAATCATTGGATACTGAAAGTCTTAAACAAAGAGCCTTGAAGCTAGTATACTATCAAAACACATTTTAAAGAGGTCCATACCTTCTCTGCACCAGTGGCATCATCAATAACACAATTTTCTCTTAAGCAAACCCACATAGCATCCAGATCATCAGCGTTCAGTAAAAGATCCGATTGTTTCTGCATCAACAAACCATCACTTTATAAATTGGGCCTGGATAAAGTGCAAGTAAAACACAAAAGCGACTGCAGAAACTATGAACATAGTTACCTTTAGAAAACGGTACTTCGCCAACCTTTGGACTTTATGGCTGATGGAACCATCCTCAGGTTTCTGATAAGATAAAAATCACGTAGGACAGTCAGATACTATGGTGAGCATCATAATTAAGTTATTGTTTCTAGCTCTAGAAAGAGTGGACATCACATGTTCATTTTTTGTATTTTCCTTATTAGGTTTCTAAAGGGTTTAGCATACAAGCTCTTATCAATCTTCTGCTCCAAATATTTACATTTATTCAATAATATTTCTCGGAACTGCTCTTTTCACTGTATGCAAAAATACTCACCCCACCAAACTCTGCAATAGCAGGCCTGCATTACTCGATAATTGTATACTTAATTTTTGTCCACGAGTTCTCTTTATGTTGGCATTAGTAAGGAGCCTTTTAGATATTGGATTAATAGCCACACATTTTGATTAAACTATATGTCTAGTCAAATGTTGTATTGTTCCGGTGTACAACGATGGTATTAATAACATGACGTCACTTTATGAAGTCATAATTTCCTATAGCTAACAGTCAAAATGTTATAGACTTCGTTTTATATATTGAACAAAATAGAAGACACCAATCATCATCCATACCTTTTTGTAGAAACTTGGAATGGTGCCTGCTTCAGCACTCTTTTGTTGCTTCTCTTTAAATATATCAAGCAAGATTCTTTTTGTCTCAAGCTCTGCAAAACAAGATACACACATACAAATTAGATTACTACAAAAAAAAACAGCGCACAACATAATGCCACAAGAACAGCGTTTAGAAGCAAACTATCCACGCTACGCACATCCCATTTCCTTTTACACCAAAAAACTTTCCAATTAAAACATCAACCATTCTTCATACATACATACATACATTTAAGGGTGTTTATCTTAGCTCATTTGATGGGCTTATGAGCTTATTAACACTTTAATTAGCTCATTTTGAGCTTATATCTTACATAAGTTCATAAACTCGAATGGATAAGCTTAGAAGCCATAAAAATGACCTTACAAACTTTTCAAAATCTCAATAACCACATAAGCCCATGAAATAAGCTAAGACAAATAAAACCATAGACATCGGCTCTTACAAACTACCCTTTCAAGTTTCGGTAACCACATAACACTATGAATAAGCCCTTATTCAGTGGCAAAATGAAAGCACAATTCAACATTTAACGTTATTTAAAGTCAAATTCTGCCCCTTTTCACACAAATTCTCAAACATCTACTCTAATATCCACACAAAAACTTAAGCAAAATACAACTTCAATTCAACGAACCTAAACTCCATCTNCAAATATTCTCAAACATCTACTCTAATATCCACACAATAACTTAAGCAAAATACAACTTCAATTCAACGAACCTAAACTCCATCTTACCTTAACTTTTTTTTTTTTTTTTTTTTTTTTAAAACAGCACCACATAAGCCCATAAAGTAAGCTAAGACAAATAAACCCATAGACATCAGCTCTACAACCTACCCTTTCAAGTTTTGGTAACCACATAACACTATGAATAAGCCTTTATTCAGTGGCAAACCGAAAGCACAATTCAACAAAATATATTTACATTCAAATTCTGCCCCTTTACACACAAATTCTCAAACATCTACTCTAATATCCGCGCAAAAACTTAAGCAAAATACAACTTCAATTCAAATGGGCAGAGCTTGAAATCTGACTCACGAGTTAAACCATCCAAATGGGCAGGCCCCGGACCCGAACCACTAGGAGAGACCCGCGAAGGAAAACCCCTAGAACTCACGGCTTCGCACTAAGAGGAAAATCCGGATTTTCTTCGTCACTTGCGAGACTCAAACCAGGGTAAAACCCCTCCCCAAGCTCCAGAAGGAACTCAGGCGGCCAACTAAGCTAACCACTACCTTAACTATCCATAAAACAACAATGCCCTCCAATTCACACACTAACTAACTAACTAAAACCTTAACTCTATATTTCCTCCTAATCAACATCTACAATCCAAAACCCTTACAACGCGTAAAAAAAACAATGTAACTAATTCCAAATCCTACATCAAATCACAATCACATCATTTAATAATGAATTAAAAAAAATTGGGGGAAATGACAAAGATGAGATACTCGAACCCGGGTAAAACCCCTCCCTAAGCTCCAGAAGGAAAACCCCTAGAACTCACGGCTTCGCACTAAGAGGAAAATCCGGATTTTCTTCGTCACTTGCGAGACTCGAACCCGGGTAAAACCCCTCCCTAAGCTCCAGAAGGAACTCAGAAGGAACTCATGTGGCCAACTGAGCTAATCACTACCTTAACTATCGTAAAACAACAATGCCCTCCAATTCACACACTAACTAACTAACTAAAACCTTAACTCTATATTTCCTCCTAATAAAACATCTACAATCCAAAACCCTTAGAACGCGTAAAAACAACAATGTAACTAATTCCAAATCTTACATCAAATCACAATCACATCATTTACTTACAACCTACCCTTTAACCATTCTACATTTCAAAATTTAGTAATTACACGAGTAGACCCTTATATTTAGCAAAATCCAAGATAACAAGGGGAGAAAATTAATCCCCTTGTGGCCACGGAGGTTCACCTTCACCGACTCCGGGCTATCCAAAAGGGTAGTCGCAATATCTAGTCTATAACCCATGTAACCCAAAAACCTTAACGCACTACAAATTTCTACTCTACATTCACGCAAAACCTTAACTAACCATAAAACAACAATGCCTTCCAATTCACACACTATAACTAAAACCTTAACTCTATATTTCCTCCTAATAAACATCTACAATCCAAAACCCTTACAACGCGTAAAAACAACAATGTAACTAATTCCAAATCTTACATCAAATCACAATCACATCATTTAATAATGAATTAAAAAAAAATTGGGGGAAATGACAAAGATGAGATATATATACCCATGAGAGCTTCGGAACCGAGACCGGCACCGGATCCGATAAACCTGCGGAGATTCCTGACCCACAGCATCGAGGACGCCGGTGGAATCTTCCGGGCAGATGATGCATCGTGGCTTTCACCGTCACTTGAACCACCACTATACATTTTTATTTTTTGAATCAGTAAATGAATGAAACCCTAGAAATGAGTTAGTTGAAGGTAACTGTTTTCACTGTGTGTGTGTGTGTGTGTGTTTTTGTGTGTGTGATTTGTGAAACGGAGATATAGTGGGGTGTTTGGTTTGGTTTTATGAAAAGTAAAAAAATTGAACTATTACATTTTCATCTTAATATAATTTTTTAAGAATCATTTTATTTTAAAATATATCAATTCTTTTTTTTTTTTTTTTTTCCATTATTTTTCTTGTCTTTATCCCAGATGAAAATTCAAATGCATACTCTTATTTTGGTGCATACCAAAGGACAAATTATCACCATTCATTTAGTTTGATCTAATGGTGGGTATTAACCTAAAATTAAATGAGGAAACATAAATCCATGTTTTTTCCGACTTTTTCTTTGTCTTTTTTATTATTTTTCTTTCTTTCTTTCTTTCTTTCTTTTTTTTTATTTCTTTTTTTTTCCTTTCTTTTCACGCTTGAATGCTTTTTTTTATTATTATTATTTCTTTTTCTTTTTTTTTTCCTTTTTTGGTTTCTTTTTTTGTGTCTTTTTTTACACGTTTTTTTCTTCTAATCCACATTCTTTTTTCGTTTTCATAAATTTTCGTCTGTTTTCGTCCGTTTTCATATGTTTTTGTCTGTTTTCGCCCGTTTTCATATATTTTTGCCCGTTTTCACACGTTTTTGTCCGTTTTCATACGTTTCCTCCGCTTTCTTACGTTTTCGCCCGTTAACGTCTGTTTTCATATGTTTTCTAACATTTTCGTTCGTTTTCATACGTTTTCGTCCGTTTTCATACGTTTTCGTTCGTTTTAATACATTTTCGTCTTTTTTCTTTCGTTTTCGTCCATTTTTCGTACGTCTTCATCCGTTTTCAGATGTGTTTTTACGCTTTCATACGTTTTCGTTCGTTTTCATACATATTCGTCCGTTTTCGTTCGTTTTCATACGTTTTCGTTCGTTTTCATCCGTTTTCTTTCATTTTCGTCCATTTTTCAAACGTTTTTGTCCTTTTCATATATGTTTTTATACTTTCATATGTTTTCTTCCGTTTTCATACATTTTCGTTCGTTTTCTTACGTTTTCGTCCGTTTTTTCATTCGTTTTCGTCCGTTTTTAAATATTTTTGGCAATTTTATACGTTTTCATATGTTTTTAAATATCACAAGTGAAATATTCTAAATACCACAAACTATATTATGTATATCACAAGTGATATTCTGTGATATTCTGAATATCACAAGTGATATTTTGAATATCATAAGTGATATTCTGTATATCACAAGTGATATTCTGAATATCAAAAGTGATTTTATGTGATATGCAGAATATCAAAGTGATACTATGAGTACCACAAATGATATTCTGGATATTATAAGTAATGTTCTGTGATATTCAAAGTATCACAAGTGATATTTTGAATATCATAAGTTATATTCTGAATTTAACAAGTGATTTTCAACAAATGTTTTGTAAATGAAAATCACCAGTGATATTTAGAATATCACCATTGATATTCAGAAAAACACAAGTGATATTCTGAATATCAATTGTGATATTCGAAAACGTATAAAAACGGACGAAAACGTAAAAAAATTGACTAATACGTATGAAAACGGACAAAAACATATGAAAATCACAAGTGCTATTCAGAATATCACAAGTTATATTCAGAAAATAACAAGTGATATTCTGAATATCACAAGTGATATTCAGAATATCACAAGTGCTATTCAGAATATCACAAGTGATATTCAGAAAATAACAAGTGATATTCTAGGTATCACTGAATATTTCAGAAACGTAAGAAAATAGATGAAAATGTAAGAAAACGGACGAATACGTATGAAAACTGACAAAAACGTATGAAAGCGTAAAAACACGTATGAAAACGAAAAAAAACGTATGAAAAATGGACGAAAACGGAAGATTACGGATGAAAACGGACGAAAACGTTTGGATGAAAACGGAAGATTACGGACGAAAACGTTTCTGAATATCACAATTGATATTCAGAATATCACTTGTGCTTTTCTGAATATCACTTGTCAAATTCAGAAAATCACTTATTATATTCAGAATATCACTTGTGATACCCTGAATATCACAGAATATTACTTATGATATCACTGAATATCACTTGTGATATTCAAAATATCACTTATGATATTTTGAATATCACAGAATATCACTTGTGATATTCAGAGTATAACTTGTGATATTTAGAATGTCACAGAATATCACTTGTGATATTCAGAATATAATTTGTGATATTCAGAATATCACTTGTGATATCACTGAATATAATTTGTGATATTCAGAATATAATTTGTGATATTCAGAATAATACTTGTGATATTTAGAAACATATGTAAACGTATGAAAATTGCCAAAAACATTTAAAAACGGACGAAAACAAATGAAAAAATGGACGAAAACGTAAGAAAACGAACGAAAATGTATGAAAACGGAAGAAAACGTATGAAAGCGTAAAAACATGCATGAAAAGGATAAAAACGTTTGAAAAATGGACGAAAACGAAAGAAAACGGACGAAAGCGTATGAAAGCGAACGTAAACATAAGAAAATGGACGAATATGGATGAAAACGGACGAAAACGTATGAAAGCCTAAAAACACGTCTGAAAACGATGAAGACTATGAAAAATGGACGAAAATGAAAGAAAACGGACGAAAGTGTATTAAAACGAACGAAAACATATGAAAACGGACGAAAACGTATGAAAACGAACGAAAATGTAAGAAAACATATGAAAACGTACGAAAACAGACGTTAACGGTCGAAAATGTAAGAAAGCGGACGAAAACGTATGAAAACGGACAAAAACGTATGAAAACGGGCGAAAACGTAAAAAAACGGGCTAAAATATATGAAAACGTACGAAAACAGACAAAAACCTATGAAAACGAATGAAAATGTATCAAAACAGGCGAAAATGTATGAAAGCGAAAAAAAAATTTTATTAGGAAAAAAAACATGGATTAAAAAAAATAATATATAAATAAATAAATAAAACTTGTAAGAANCTGTAATAATGAATAAAAGAAAATTGGGGGAAGAATGCAAAGAGAGTACTCGAACCGGTAAAAACCCTTCCCCCAGCCGGCCAAGAAGGAACCAGCGCCAACTAACTACCCTACCTAACTACCAACAATGACAGCAATTGCCCTCCAATTTCACACTACTAACTAACTAACTAACAACCTACTCTATATCTCCTAATAAACATCTACGATCAAAACCCGTGCAACGCGTAAAAACACATGTAAACAGTTCCAGAATCGTACATCACAATCACAATCAAATCAGTTATTTACTTAATTAAAAAAAAATGGGGAAATGAAATGAACAGATGTATTATACCCGGATGAGAGGAGCTTCGAACCTGGAAGGACCGCGCACGGATCCAATGAAACCTGCGGAGATCCTGACCCAGAGCACGAGTCGCCGGTGGAATCTTCCGAGCAGATGATGCATCGGCTTTCACCGTCACTTGAATACCGACCACTCATACATTATTTGCCCTTACTTATTTTTTATAGTAAAATTGTTGAATCAGTAGAATGAAGAAACCCTAGGAAATGGGTTATAGTGAAGCGTAACGTTTTCACTCCTCGATGTGTGTGTGTTTTGTGTGTGAGTTGGGAAACGAGCTTACAGGGGTGTTCGGTCTGTTTGTAGTTATTTCAGTTATTTTTTTTTTTTTGTTTGATATAAAAGTAAAGGAAAGATTGTCAAATCAATCACGAGATAATGTACATCCTGGGTCCACCGTTGTCGATCAACAATACAATTTCGAAACTCTCTCTCTAAACGGATCGTCATTGCTACCTGCATTCCCCAAGGTAGCTATGCTATGGCAACCATCCCCTTCTTTATACAAGACGAGCCAATTACAAAGTACGAAAAAGCTAGCGAGTATCTGAATATTGCGAGGGGAGAACAAGCCAGGCTATTTGCCGCAAGGGTGGATCAGTTGCGCAGTGCATTAAACTGGAAAGGATGCCATCAAAACATAACATTGGAATTTCTATTCGAGCATGATTCATGGCCACGTCATTTAATACTGTTGCTTCGCTTCCACGGAGACCGCATAGTATTGACTCGAACCGGGCTGATATATAACACATCACAGTATATTCGAGCGACAACCTCAAAAGTTGGTTTTTTTTATGAAAAGTAAAAAATTGACGAGACATTTTACTTTTTTAATATAATTTTTTCAAGATCATTATTTAAAATAACTCAATTCTTTTTTCCCCCCTTATTATTCTGTCTTCCCGTTATGACACAGAAATATAGAGTCCATATTGCATAAATAAGTAACCAACATTGCTACTGTTAAAAAAAAAAAAAAAAAAAAAAAAAAAAAAAAACTCTCACCCTTTTTAAAAAATTTAAAGTATTCATATCTTGCAAACCATTAATGGTTAGTTCCTTACCCAAAAAAACCATACCTTCGCGACGAGAATTAAATTATCTTTCTATAGATATACAATTCTATATACTTTCGACGATTTTTTTTTTTTTTTTTCAAAATTTCCGACTAAAAAAATCACATGTGATTTTTAAAATGAATCACATGTGATTTTTCTCATCAGAAATTTTGGGAAAAAAAAAGTTCGTACAAAAGATATAGAAGTGCATATCTATAATAATAATAATAATAATAATAATAATAATAATAATAATAATAATAATAATAATAATAATAATTTAATTCTGATCGCGATGGTGTATTTTTCGTAGTTTGATGATTTACCATTTGCAAGATATGTTTGTTTTAAAAAAAATGAAAAATGGTTTTTGTAAATTTTTATGAAAAATGGATAGCTAATATTGATTCATTGATCCATGATAAATATAGGATCTATATTGATCTCAACTCTTCCCCTTATAAGCCAGGTTTTTGAGATTGGGATTCTACTTAGTATCCTTTTCGGTTTTACAAGTACGAAATCATAAGATCAGATCGGGATCCTAAGATCCTATTATAACGTTATTTTATTAATAGTCTTTTTAATATTATTCAAATCTACAAATTAATATATATCATTAACAAAAAATTATATGAATGTTTCATGAAAATGTTGTCTTAAATTATGAATAGAAATGTTTAAAAAGAGTAACAAGTTGTTTTTTAAATTATATAAAATATGTTAAATAACTTTTTAGTTTTTTAGTTTGCGATTCGAGAAAAATAAGATCGGATCGGATTAGATATTAAGATCTTATGGTCTAGACCAGGATCTTATAAGATCTTAAGTGTGATAAGATACTACATAGGATCCGGATCGTTTTTGCATTGTGGTATCATAAAATCATAAGATTCTAATATCAGGACCAAGATCTTCTTTTTTTTGGGTAAAAGGTCAAACGACCCGGTAAATGTATCAGGACCAAGATCTTGACAACTATGCTTTTAAGTGATACTCAAAAACTCTAATTTTTTTTTCATTTTTTTTATTTTTTACTTTATTAAGTGATACTCGAGAATACAGTGTATCGTCATTATGTTCTATAAAAATCACCTTTTTGTTTTTTTGAACAGCTCTAAAAATCACTTAGTAAAGAAAAAAATGAAAAAAAAAATGTGTTCTCGGGTATTGCTTAAATCTTCATTTTGAACCTGGGTCCCTCCGCCAATTAATTTGCTTGTTTAATTACCAATGGGCCTCTGGTCTAGCGGTATAGAGGTTTTACCCTCCTAGGCAAGGTCTCAAGTTCGAGTCTTGTCTAAGGCGATAGGGGTTTCCTCCCGCGTGTGTAAAGGGAAGAGTGTCATTGTCTTATGGGCTGGACCAATCTGGTTGTGTGGGCTCGCTACGCCTTCTGGGCTAGGGGCCATGTAGCCACAATTGCTGTTCAAAAAGAATTTTTTGCTTGTTTTAATTGGGTGGGATGCTTCTCTTTGTATTTTGTTTTCCTTCGTGGTTTCTAGTATATCGTTGCCTTTCTAAATAATAATAATAATAATAATAATAATAATAATAATAATAATAATAATAATAATAATAATAATAATAATAATAATAATAATAAAGAATCTTTTATATAATAAAAGAATTACATCATTTCGGAGTTTTTTTGCAAAACCCTTCTCATTGAAAAACAAATTAGACCAATAGGAGAGCTCGATTTTGCCACGTAGGCGAAATCGAGCAATATGATTGGTTAATAGAAAGTCAAAATTAAATTGATTTTGGTCAAACTTAATAAATTTTGTGGATAAATTTGGTTAAGAAAAAAAATTGCATAAAAATATAGGTGTCAAATTTATAAAAACAAAAACTTAAAAAAAGAGGAAGTAATTAATAAAACTTTAGTGGTTGAATTTTACATAAAATATATGGAGCTAAGTGTAAAATTACAAGTTTTCATGTTTTTTAATAACTTTAGTAAAAACACAAATAACCCCTTACACTTTATACCCCTTATACTTTATAATATGAACTTTGTTTAAAATGACATGAGTATAAGTATTAGTTTCAGACTTTCATCTATTTAAATTACAATATTTTCTAAATATGCGAATTAGTTTTAATATTGTTAGTTATAGACTTTCATCCATTAAAATCTTTTTTTAAATAAGGACTAATGTTATTCTATTTAAAAGTTTAATTTATGCGTACACGGGTTTGAATATTAAATACGGCCAAATTATTAGTAACGGAATATAAATATCAAATGATAAGCACGAGTTACTGTGATATGAAAATAAATATATGCGATTCCACTTATAACAACGAATCATGAAATTGTTATTTAAAATATATATATAAAAAAAAAAAAAAAAAAAAAAAAAAAAAAAAAAAAAATAAAAAAAAAAAAAAAAAAAAAAAAAAAAAAAAAAAAAAAAAAAAGTTCGTACAAAAGATATAGAACTGCATATCTATAAATAATAATAATAATAATAATAATAATAATAATAATAATAATAATAATAATAATAATAATAATAATTTAATTCTGATCGCGATGGTGTAATTTTCGTAGTTTGATGATTTACCATTTGCAAGATATGTTTGTTTTAAAAAAAATGGAAAATGGTTTTTTGTAATTTTTTATGAAAAATGGATAGCTAATATTGATTCATTTATCCATGATAAATATATGATCTATATTGATCTCAACTCTTCCCCTTATAAGCCAGGTTTTTGAGATTGGGATTCTACTTAGTATCCTTTTCGGTTTTACAAGTACGAAATCATAAGATCAGATCGGGATCCTAAGATCCTATTATAACATTATTTTATTAATAGTCTTTTTAATATTATTCAAATCTACAAATTATTATATATCATTAACAAAAAATTATATGAATGCTTCATGAAAATGTTGTCTTAAATTATGAATAGAAATGTTTAAAAAGAGTAACATGTTGTTTTTAAATTATATAAAATATGTTAAATAACTTTTTAGTTTTTTAGTTTGTGATTCGAGAAAAATAAGATCTGATCGGATTAGATATTAAGATCTTATGGTCTAGACCAGGATCTTATAAGATCTTAAGTGTGATAAGATACTACATAGGATCCGGATCGTTTTTGCATTGTGGTATCATAAAATCATAAGATTCTAATACCAGGACCAAGATCTTCTTTTTTTTGGGTAAAAGGTCAAACGACCCGGTAAATGTATCAGGACCAAGATCTTGACAACTATGCTTTTAAGTGATACTCAAAAACACTAATTTTTTTTTTTTTTCATTTTTTTCTCAAAAAATGAGAAAAAAATATAATTGGGGTTAAAGAAAATACAAATCACTCCACGTGACTACAGTGTGGGACAAAACTACACGACAAATGCTAAAGTCATTTGTTTTCTTTCTCTTTCTTGTTTTTTCATCTTCCCCATATGGCCAAACTTAACCTGCGTATTACATAGTATTCAAACGCGTTTTCAAGCCTTATAAATCGCCGATTTATGAATTATTGGATCTCCGATTCGCGAATTGTTGGATCGCGATCCGGTGCGAAACGGAACGGCGATTGGGAACGACTAAGAAGGGGTTCAGTTCGCGATTTCCGACGATCCAGATCGGAATCGTACCGCGATCCGGTACGGTCGATCCAGATCGAAAATCACTGCTACTTGGGCGATCCATGTGACTATGGTAAAAACAACAATGTAACTAATTCCAAATCTCACATCAAATCACAATCACATCATTTAATAATGAATTAAAAAAAATTGGGGGAAATGACAAAGATGAGATACTCGAACCCGGGTAAAACCCCTCCCCAAGCTCCAGAAGGAACTCAGGCGGCCAACTAAGCTAACCACTACCTTAACTATCCATAAAACAACAATGCCCTCCAATTCACACACTAACTAACTAACTAAAACCTTAACTCTATATTTCCTCCTAATAAACATCTACGATACAAAACCCGTGCAACGCGTAAAAACAACAATGTAACTAATTCCAAATCCTACATCAAATCACAATCACATCATTTAATTACTAATTAAAAAAAATGGGGGAAATGAATGAAAATATATACCCATGAGAGCTTCGGAACCGAGACCGGCACCGGATCCGATAAACCTGCGGAGATTCCTGACCCAGAGCATCGAGGACGCCGGTGGAATCTTCCGAGCAGATGATGCATCGTGGCTTTCACCGTCACTTGAACCACCACTATACATTTTATTTGCCCTTACTTTATTTTTTTATATAAATTGTTTGAATCAGTAAATGAATGAAACCCTAGAAATGAGTTATTAGTTGAAGGTAACTGTTTTCACTCTGTGTGTGTGTTTTTGTGTGTGTGATTTGTGAAACGGAGTTACAGTGGGGTGTTTGGTTTGGTTTTATTTATTTATTATTTTTTTTTTTTTTTTTTGATATAAAAGTAAAGTAAAGATTTCAATCAATCACGAGATAAGAGTACATCGTTGGTCACTCGATCAACAATACAATTTGGAACTCTCTCTCTAAGACTATCTCGTCATTGCACCCTATTCCCCAAGTAGCTATGCTATGAGCAACCATATTCCCCTCTCTTTTAACAAACGACCAATTACAAGTACGAAAAGCTAGCGATGTATCTAATATTTGCGAGAACAAGCATGCTATTTGCCGAAGGGTGGATCGATTGCGCAGTGCATTAACTAGGGAAAGGGAGTCCGATTCAAAAACTACATTCTGGAAATTTCTATTTCGAGCATGAGTCATGGCCCACATAATAGCTTTGGCTTCGGCTTCCAACGGAGAGACCGCATAGTATTCGACTCGAACACCTGATAATAACACATCACCAGTATGATTTCGAGCAACAAACCTCAAAAAGTTTGGTTTGGTTTTATGAAAAGTAAAAAAATTGAACTATACATTTTAATCTTAATATAATTTTTTAAGAATCATTTTATTTTAAAATAAATCAATTTCTTTTTTTTCCCCCATTATTTTTCTTGTCTTTCCCGTTATGACACAAGATCAATATAGATCCAATATTTGTCATAAATCTAATAAACCAATCATTGCTACTCATTTTTTATTAAAAAAAAAAAAAAAAAAAAAAAAAAAAAAAAAAAAAAAACTTTCACCTTTTTAAAAAATTAAATACTCGCAAACCATAAATCGTTAGTTCTTACCCAAAAAAACCATACCTTCGCGACGAGAATAAATTATCTTTCTATAGAAATACAATTATATACTTTCGACGAACTTTTTTTTCTTTTTTTTTCAAAATTTCCGACTAAAAAAATCACATGTGATTTTTAAAATGAATCACATGTGATTTTCTCATCAAATTTGAAAAAAAAAAAAAAAAAAAAAAAAAAAAAAAAAAGTTCGTACAAAAGATATAGAACTGCATATCTATAAATAAATAAAATAATAATAAAATAATAATAATAATAAATAATAATAAATAATAATTTAAATTCTGATCGGATGGTAATTTTCGTAGTTTGATGATTTACCATTGCAGAATAGTTTGTTTAAAAAAATGGGAAAATGGTTTTTGTATTTTTTATGGAAAATGGATAGCTAATATTGATTCATTTTCCATGAAAATATATGATCTATATTGATCTCAACTCTTCCCTTATAAAGCCAGGTTTTTGAGATTGGGATTCTACTTAGTATCCTTTTCGTTTACAGAGAATCATAAGATCAGAAATCGTGATTCCTAAGTCCTATTATAACATTAATTTTATAATAGTCTTTTTAATATTATTCAAGATTCTACTAAATTATTATATATCATGTTAACAAAAAATCTATAGAATGTTCATGAAAATGTTGATCTTAAAATGATGAATAATGGTTTAAAAGAGTATCAGGTTTTATTATAAAAATATGTTAAATAACTTTTGTTATTTTAGTTTGTGATCGAGAAAAATAAGATCTGATCGGATTAGATATTAAGACTTATGTCTAGACCAGGATCTTATTAAGATCTAAGTGTGATAAGATACTACATAGGATCCGATCGTTTTTGCATTGTGTATCATAAAATCATAAGATTCTAATACCAGGACCAAGATCTTCTTTTTTTTGGGTAAAAGGTCCAAACCGAACCCGGTAAATGTATCAGGACCAAGATCTGACAAACTTTTTAAGTGATACTCAAAAACACTAATTTTTTTTTTTTCATTTTTCTTTTTACTTTATTAAGTGATACTCGAGAATACAGTGTATCGTCATNCTGATTCGAGAAAAATAGAGATCTGACGGATAGATATTAAGATCTTATGGTCTAGACCCAGATCTTAATTAAGATCTAAGTGTGATAAGAATACTACATAGGATCCGATTCGTTTTTGCCCATTGTGTATCATAAAATCATAAGATTCTAATACCAAGACCAAGATCTTCTTTTTTTTGGGTTAAAAGGTCCAAACCGACCCGGTAGGTAAATTATCAGGACCAAGATCTGACAATAAGCTTTTGTAATATCTCAAAAACACTAATTTTTTTTTTTCATTTTTCTTTTTTACTTTATTAAGTGATACTCGAGAATACAGTGTATCGTCATTATGTTCTATAAAAATCACCTTTTTGTTTTTTTGAACAGCTCTAAAAATCACTTAGTAAAGAAAAAAAATGAAAAAAAATGTGTTCTCGAGTATTGCTTAAATCTTCATTTTGAACCTGGGTCCCTCCGCCAATTAATTTGCTTGTTTAATTACCAATGGGTCTCTGGTCTAGCGGTATAGAGGTTTTACCCTCCTAGGCAAGGTCTCAAGTTCGAGTCTTGTCTAAGGCGATAGGGGTTTCCTCCGGCGTGTGTAAAGGGAAGAGTGTCATTGTCTTATGGGCTGGACCAATCTGGTTGTGTGGGCTCGCTACGCCTTCTGAGCTAGGGGTCATGTAGCCACAATTGCTGTTCAAAAAGAATTTTTTGCTTGTTTAATTGGGTGGGATGCTTCTCTTTGTATTTTGTTTTCCTTCGTGGTTTCTAGTATATCGTTGCCTTTCTATAAATAATAATAATAATAATAATAATAATAATAATAATAATAATAATAATAAAAGATGATTTGGTTGATTTCAAAGTAAAATACTTTTTATCAAACTTCGAACCGAAAATGTTCCCTTCAATTTCTTTACTTAAAACTACTTTCTATCAAACTTGACCGAAAATGTTTCCTTCAATTTCTTTACTTAAAAATCTAGTAAAGTAAGAAAATTTGTTTTTGGGCGGTAACTTTTTACGTATGCTTTCTAAATTCTAAGTTTGAATTATTTAACTTTAAATGACATTTGGAGTATAATTGTATTCTTGCAAAGTGGCAACATCAAGTAGATGATTTTGTTGGTTAGTTGGTTTCGACGATTTTAGTAACTTTTTGATTTTGACAGTTTAAAGCAAGGTTATGAAAATCGTAATTTTATTAAGATTGTTGATAAACGATTTGTGTGCAAAAAAATACGACAACCTGTTAAATTGGGTCATGTTCATGCATACGGATAAAATTGGATCAAAATTTGGAAAGTGGGCTTAATTATTTTTGTTTTAGAAGTTTTTGTTAATAATAAACGTTAGGCTTTATAATAGGATCAGAATCGATAGCGATCCTACGATCTTACTAGCTATCTCACGATCTTACTTCAATCTTATGTTATCTCCGATCCTGCAATATTTTCTAATGTGAGATCGTAGGAGGGTACGATCTTACGATTAAGATCCTGATCTTAATAACCATGGTGTAAAGGGGTAAGAAAATGTGTATATGAAACTGTATTTATGTTTGTGTAAAGTATGAGTAAAAAATAAGGAAGACATTGGAGATTACTAGAGCCTTGTATGGGCTTGTCTTTTGGTCATAAAATTGCGTGAGGCCCACAATTTAAATGCTTTAGATAGTTAACATAAGCTAAAATTGTAGTTGGATTGGAATAGTCGTACAGTTCAGCTGTATGCCTGTATTCGTATACAAGTATTTGATGAGTTTAAAGTTCAATGGAGTGGCCAAGCTGTGGGGCTTGGCGTCCACCATAATGGAGATCTTTGGTCAGACTTTAGTTTTTTGGAGCCATATCCGCTTGCCCGCTTACTCAAATGATGGGAAAAGGCTTTGTTTCATTTGTGCGAGAGACACGTAAATGGATCAATGGAGAAAGACCTATGTTTAGGTTGCTTGTGGAATGTCGAGCCTTTTGGCTCTGAGAGCCTAGCCGGTATTTCTGTGGCCTTTTCTGACTTTTCACTAATTATTCCAAGATGTATATATCTAACGATGTTTGAACTTGGGTCTCTTGAAGACCTACGGGCCGGCTTGCCACAAGGCCCCTTAAAGAGGGTTTATATGGCATACATCAATATGATATTTCATATATCATAACCTTTAATCATGTTTACAAGATCAATAAATAGTACATATGAACACACTATCACAGTTTTTGTATCAATAACATACACTATCACTCTATATCACATGTTGTATAAGTTAAACCTACTCATCATCAGGATCAGCCGAAAAATCAGGCTCTTCAGGCTTTTGTAACTTAATCAGTTCAACATCTTTCGTTTTCAATATTCCTCGTCGTGTGTTAGTAGCAAATCTTGAAGCCAGTATGGTCACATTAAGACCTTGCGTAGCTGCATTTAGTGATGTGTCTTCGTGGTGTTCAGTTTCATGACTTTGTTCATCTACATCATCATCAGGACGATATGATGATTCACTCATACTGAGATTCCATTGCATTCTTCTCTTTTTAATCCTCCGCCACGCGGCTTGAATAAAACATGCGGCCCATGTTCTCCAATGATATGAATAAAACCGGAATGTATGTTGGAGCTTTTTACTATGCAGTCTTCTAAACTGATTAGCAACGAATTTTAAGTCTTCTGCACGTAATGCAAATGCTTCAACTTCACTTAATGCTCGTACGGTTCTCGTGGAAGACGGTAAATTTAAGGTTGATTTTGGGAGTAGAGCCCACGCGAGTAACTCCTCGCCACAAAAGTCACCAGGCCTTAATGTGATTGAATTGAAGAAACCTGTTCGACCTCCGTTAGTAGTGGAGCTATCAAGTCTTCCTCGGATGATGAAAAGCATTTCTGAAACGGGGTCGCCTTCACGTACTATGTATGTGTGTTGAGTACTTAGTGATGATACTAAACGTTCACATATAGCATCGAGTAGTTGATCATCCATTTGTGAAAAAAACGGCACCTGGAAATAAACGATTATAAATATCACTATTATCAAATCGAGTAGTTGATCATCCATATAGCAGTGATTTTAATCTATTTGACCCCCTTTCCCGTAAAGCCAGTTCTATTTTACCCTTTTAACCCGTCGAATGTAGCTGTAAGTGCATTTATAGTGCTTAGAACCGACCTAAATTGCTTTATTTAAACATTACTCCGTATATTATAGTGTTTTTGGCCATCATATATAGCAGCAACAAGTTTAAATAATTTGGATTAGAAGTCATTAGGTAGTTGCTGATGCCTCAACTCAAAGAGTCAAAGTTTCTGTTTTGACCCGTCTAAAAAAGGTAGCCATTTTGTCCCAAACCTAGGCAGGTACCGTTTTTTCATAAAGTTATTCAAGAAATGGTGGATATCTTACACGTCGAACAAGATCAAGACATAAGTGGCGTTGAATGTCTCGACGAAGATCTGTTGGCAAATTACGCAGAATAGATTCTTCATCAACTCCACGTGTTGCAAGCCATTTATACTGTACAAATTTACGAACACGTTCTTGCAAGTCATTTGGTAGTTGTCTATGTCTCATCCATGACTCAGTGTCTCGCCGCCTAAGCCTCCACTCCTCTAGCCTTACGGTGATAGATTGCAAGTAGGTCTACATAATTGAGATGATTTTGTCATTCATAAAAAACATGTTACGTAACATGTAGACTAGAATTAACTTGACTAAATGGGAAAATAAAACATGAGCGCACGCTACATACCTGCATATTTCCTATCAAATGGGCAAATAAAACGAGTCCCATAATGGCGATAAGTATGGCAAAAGATGTTTCTCCAATAAACGTGCTTGTCGACAAGTTTTGTCCATATGAACTGCATGTAGGGGAAAGAACAATGATTTAGTCATTCTGACAGTTGAAGCACTTGAAAGTACATACTGATGAATTATATATTTATACATCCCCCTAGTAGAGGAGGCAATTTCTGCCGACTGGGTAGAAATTGAAAAAAGTCAGGAACGGTTCAAAAAATATCCGAAGTACATTTAAGTGTTTAAAACATTCGAAATACTAACAAGATGTTAGCTACATTTGACCAAAAAAACAACCTTTCATCTGATTATCGAGTATGTATTGTTGAAACAACCCTTCAGATGAAGCATTGAACTCGAGCTTAGAAGTAGCAAAATGCATGGGTTGCATTGGATAACGGGTCGAAACATGTACTTTTTGGTACGAGTTAGGTTGACCTGACCCAACCACTTTTTGTCCAGATTTTCTTCAATAACTAATTAGTGTAGTATTATGATTACAATAACCACTTTCTTACAATAACAATCTAATTATATGAATAAAGCTATTAAAGAGGTTGTATGAGTTAAAATTACATTTTGGGCTAGCTATTTCTTTTAGTTAACCCATTTCAAACCATAAGGTAAAACATATGCGCCACCGTACGATAAAAGGGTCAAAATTGCTACCTCTACTTAAGCTAATCTAACTAAATCTTTCTATTGAACGGGTACCATCATATAACACTATAACCGTACCTCAAGTTCTGTAAGCCCCACCATAAGCAATAGAAGTACTTTTCAATGAAGTTGGAGGATACAACCCCTTTTTCAACAGCATCTCCAAATATCCCATAATTGAAACGTGTTTTATTACTAGGATTACAAATTTTGAAAAGTTCTGTCCCGTTGGCCCAATGCTTCCGTTCATCGTCGCTTGAAGAACCACAATCCAAATAACGAAGTGAGCACATCATTGGGTTTTTATCAGTTCGACAAGTATTTTTCCAACATGTTGCATGTCGTTCAAATGATAACAAATACCATGATGCCCCTAACACCTACCATAACAAATGCACCATGATTTAGCTAAAAATTGAAACTTCTAAAGGTTAAAGATTAAAGAATAAATATTACAGACTATAGTAATTAAAAACTTTAGAGGATTAAAGATTAAAGAAAACATTACTTACATGACTAGCTAACATGTACAACACAAGATTATACGCTGCTCCAGCCCACGCGGTTTTTGTAACAACTCCTGTCGTTTTGATGATTTGAGAGCTCAATGGAAACATCAGATAAAGTCTTGGAATATACTGAAGCAGTACTATGAGTACTAAAGCATTGGTGGTGTGATCGGCATTTGGCGTCCTTATTGCCGGGATAATGAACCATATGACAATCTGAGTGAAAAACAAATCCAAACACAGCCATAGAGTTAAAACATTTTCAACTTTCATGGGACTAGTGGAATATGAGTTTTAGCTAAGATTGGATAAACTAAAAGAAAAGAGAAAAAAGTCAAACCTGAGGTAAAGGCAAAGTAGCAACAAGATCAATAAAGAAAGTGGACTTCAAGTACTTTCGTGCAATTTTTTCTTGATCCATGACAAGTTCACCTCTACCCAACACTCTCGAACTAGGCGAAACATATGCAGTCCTAAACTTTATAGCTATATTCAACATATAAAAAATATCCGTAATAGTACGCAAACATGTCACAAGAATCCCTAAATTCAAATCCGACAACATACACGATGCACCATTCTCATCAATGTCAACGGAAGGAAGGTAAAAAAACAATGGATCCACAAAAAGTGCAACTAAACAGGAAAATAAAAAAATCCTATTCCATTGCAAGATGACTTCACTTCCGGGATCTAAAACCCTTTTCCCAGTTGATTCATTACTTTCTTCAGGATGAACCCTCGATTTCCCTAAATGAATAGTACCCATTTGATTTGAACTATAAAAGGTTCCACCTTTACCTCCATTCATTAATAATGGGGCTGAAATCTTGTGTTCTGGCAATTGCTCAAACCTAGTAAATTCAAATACAAATTCACTTTCAATCAAATGTTCATTCAAATTCTAAGATAATGTACACTACAATTCTTTTCGCTAGGGGCACATGCCCCCCTCCCCTTATCTCCGCCACTGGTTTTGCGTCTCGTTTGGGTCATTTTGTAACAAACGATCTTACCATTTCCATGAAAGTCCAACAACATATATAAATCTAACACCCTTTTACATAAAGTTAATATCATTTTTTGAAAACTGTTTTTTTATTACAAAATGACCCAAATAAGAAAGTCTTTTTATGACCCATAACTACAAAAAAATGCAAGAAAATATAAAAATTTAAGAGCAAAATGAGTAAAACTCAACTAATTTTTCATTTATCCCGATTTAGTGATTAATTTTTTTGTACATTGAGTCACTAAAAGATGATATTGTGTCCCATTTGGGTCATTTTATAACATATGATCTTAACATCTTAATATAAAATTTGGCAATATATATAAATCATTAAATCCAAACATCTTTATACATATTACAACATGACCCATACTAGAAAAAGACATCTTATAACACATAACAACAACATCAACAAAAATGCAAGGAAAAAAAATCCAAATTTCAAAACCAAAATGTGGGAAAATTTACCTGACTTGCTTCTCATTCTTGAAATCCATGATGATAAACTATCACAAGAATTTAGTATTTGAGTAAAGATTGCACAATGCCCATATGGAAATCTTGCATATTGACTTCACAAATTGTGGTAATGATTGTTCTTGTTCTTGTTCATCTAGTTGGTATATATAAAAATGTTTATATTTTTTGGATGGATTTAAATAGTATGAATTGATAGACTACAATGCAGGAAAAATATACAAGGTATTGGGAATCTGAAAATGTGTGTGAGCACAAAGTGGGAGAGAGGATCTTGTATCAGAAACTGAATGTGTTGAAACTTGAAACTGTGTTTTGTGAGAATGTGTAAAATGCAAAAGTAGTCCCTAAATTATATCATGTGTGTAGTTTGGTGTTTTTTTGTCTAATGTTTTTATTTTTATTTTTATTTTATTTTATTTTATTTTTCCAAAATAATGTGTTTCATATTGTTTGGGTCCTTGAGGTTAAAAGTAACCGCAACGGTCTTCGGGTGGGCATGGTTAGGGTCGGTCGCTACGGACATTGTGGCTTGATCGATGTCAGTAAGTGCTCGGGGTGGTCATCGTGAGAACCACCATTGTGATCGGTGACAAATATATTTTTGTGAAAAAACGCTAATAATGTAGATGATGAAACCATATTGTATAAAAGAAAAAAGGATATTGACTGAGGAAGAAAGTTAATGTGACTTTATGGTTGTGCGGATAGTGATGGACTTTTAACTAAAAAAAAAATACAAAAGAGTGAGTTTGTAGTATTACGAACTTGAGCAAATTAAACTTTATATTTAGCTAAAATTGATGTAGACATCACAAAATGGGATAATACTATGGGAATATTCTAAATCATACTATCAAAATGCTCCAAACTTTACATTTATTAGTTTTTGTGAGTAAGATTGCATAAAATAAAATTTCATGTGAAACGGGTTAACGAAATAGGACAAAGAGATGTCTAACATATGTTTATCATAGAGTAGTAGCTACAAAAAGGACCAAAGATGATAGACATGATCAAAATATAATAAAAAGCAAAAAATTGCAAAGTAATATAATGTAAGGACTACTTTTGTAGATTAGTCTTAAATACTAAGATCTTTTGCAGTGGTTGACTTTAAGGGTACTAAAAGACTAAAAGTAGAAACAAACAAACAATGTGCATAAATTCCACCCGATTATCACTTTTTGCCAATTTTAGCTCACAAAGTTTAATATTACACTTATTGATATATGGGTGTACCAAAAAGAATTAGAGTTATGTGTTTATCATATCACGAGCCATGTCTTATAGGTAAATTTACCAACACGCAAGCTCACTTACTAACATGTGGTTGCGAGGTTGAGTACGGACATACAAATTCGGGAAAGTCACGATATCTCATCAAATATTATTACCAATGCGGTAATGCTTATCATATGGCTTTCATAAATCACATAAAACAATCTCGCATTCAACTTGTGGTCGATTCGTCGAGCTGTAGCAAGAAATGTGCTACTCTTAAGCAATAGTGCATCTTGTGCACTAAATATAATTTCCATTTGACTTTCGAAACCAAGTTACTCATAGTGACTTAAAATGTTAAATTCATTATTCATAAGCGATCCAAAGGTAAAAGGATTAAAGATGATGTATCATGAAAGCATAGGTGTATAAATGTAACAAATGAGAAATTAAAACCAAAAACGAAAGACAGCTCAGAGTGTTGACGAGCATGAGAGGTCGTGGACGGCACAACCAGGGAAAAACTTTCTTCACAAACGACAAAAGATTT
>LBNU01033807.1:14534-36550 GCA_014162995.1 Artemisia annua
AAAAAAAAAAAAAAAAAAAAAAAAAAAAAAAAAAAAAAAAAAAAAAAAAAAAAAAAAAAAAAAATTAAGAATTGTGAGGTATAGTGATATCCTATAATTTGAGTGGTGGAAGAATACCCTCTTTGGTTAAGTTATACATTCTCAATTATAAGAAAAAAATACTGATGGGACATTACTTTTTGCTATAAAACGATCTCTATGGCTCATGTGCACCTACTGCTCTAAACATGATTCAGACAAAATAATAATAATAATAATAATAATAATAATAATAATAATAATAATAATAATAATAATAATAATAATAATAATAATAATAATAATAATAATAATAATAATAAAATAACAATTATTAGAAGATCGTATCTGAAATAATACTAAACAACTAAAGGACTTGTGTTCTATGTTGTGTGAGAAGCTCCTCAACTAAAACTAAGGGCGCGTTTAGTAATGGAAAAATTTTTCTTAGTTTTCATTTTTCAGTTTTCTGGAGAATGGGGGAGCTATTCTTTCTCTAGAGAACACTTGAAAACGTGTTTAGATGGAGTTTTCTAAAATGGAAAACCTATGGAGAACTCATAAAGGGAGTTTTCCAAAACTTAGTTATAAACTTGGAAAACAGCTTTTCCATTTTTCCAAGAAAACTTTTAGAAAAAACTCAATTTGAACGCGTTTTCTATTTTCTTAGGTTTTCTTGAAAAATATTTCTGGAAAACCTCTTTACTAAACGCGCCCTAAATGATTATGGGTCTACTGCTGTTAAAATAAATACAGTAAATAAATAAATAAATAAAAGGTTAGATGTGAAAAAAAAAAACATACTCCGTAGTTGTTTACATTCATCTTTCTATGTTTATTTTGTGAGTTTGAGAGTGAGGCTGTGTTTGTTTTTGCAAAATATGTCTGAATCGCATCTGAGTCTGACCGGTCAGACGCGGTCAGACCTTCTTGTTGTTTGTTTTTTCATCATGAGTCAGACACGGGCAGATCTTGAACGTCTTACTCAGTTAGAGGTGGTGATCATGTCTTAATGCCTCTTACTCCTACATTAGAATAAAAAGAATTATGGATGAGTAGATCTGTAGATGAGAGTTTTGAAGAAGAAAATGGAGTTCGGTTCTTTTAATGAAGAAGATGACTTTTTTTGAGAGATGAAAATAAATAAAATAGAATATAGATGGTTAGTGGGTCACGTGGGTGGAGAGGTGAGGGTTAAATAAATTTATGTGTTCCTTTTACAAGCAAAATCCTCATAATATTTGCAAAATGTGTTTGCTTTGCCAAGCTTACGAGGATTTTGAATAAAAAAAACTTTCAAAATACACCCTTAAAAGTATCAAATTCTTTAAAAATCTTTGTAATTGAATATAATTTAGGAATATGTGTTAATCACAACAAGTAGAGCAATCATCGTATTGTTATAGTTTAATATATGTTTAAAAAATTGGACAATTAAAACCATTCAGACTATTATACAAAAACAAACAACATTATTTCATTCAGATTCAGACTTTACAGCCACCTCTTACTAGTAAGAGGTGGTAGTCAGATTCAGACCCAAAACATATTAATGAAACAAACACACCCTGAGTTGCAAAACGCGATCCCAAACACCTCTACCAAATTTATTTGTATACCTAGACGACCGCTAATATCATTTCAAGTTTGATAAATAAAAATGGGTTATGTTCAAGAAGCAAGAGAAAATCATGTCAAGAAGAAGGTCGAAGAAGGTATAATCAATAAACCCTTAAACCCCTTTATCACTTTCTATGAATTGAGATTTATGAATTTAATTATTATGATCTGATTAGCTGATGATGTTTTCCATTTAATTTGATTAATTCATACAATTAGTAGCTGTTTAGGAACCTAAATTAAGGTTATATTGTTTACTAATTAACTAATGTGTAAAGATTTATAACATTGTTTGCGAAACTAATGGGAAATTATATGAGACTTTAAAATTCAAGAGAGCTGGTACTTTCTGTGATCAGGACGATCTTATGATTTTATTTCGATTGCGTGTTCTTTATAAATAACGTTATATGTCGTTTAAGCTATGTCCTGTTATCCATTGGTGTTGTAGCTTTACGAAGCAAAATGAAGGCAAAGGCGCTAAAGGAATGTGATTTTTACACTGCTAAGTATGCCGAATGTGCTTCAGGGAGGACCTTTTCTGTTGTCTGGAAATGTCGTAAACAAGCTAAAGAACTTAATACTTGTCTTCATGACTAGTAAGTTGTTCATTCTTTACATCGTTTACCAGACTTTTGCTTATCTTTTATGATTCCCTGCCCTGTAACTTAGCGTATAAATATGAAGGAAACGCCTTTAATCATGGTTGTTTTATTGCATAATGTTTAAATAAAGGCAAATTATGTGTAATCTAATTCAGTATTTCGTAATGATTAATGGTTACACTGGGGTGTTTGGATAAGAATTTAGATAGTGATTATTGCTACTTGAAGGATTAAATAATTAGATAGTCACTTGTTTAAAGGTAAGGATAAGTAGTAAGAAACTTTAGAATAGTCTAAATAACCAATTTGTTATGGCAACTTTTTACCCGTTTACCTGAATGTGTTTCCATAAATAATTAGATACCATTATCATAATCGTTTTTATCCAAACACTAAAAACTGATTATTGGGACTTTAAGTAGCGGGTTAACTGCACATTTGAACACCGCCCACGAGTTTATAATAATTGTTGGGCCTCATATAAGCATGTTTCTGTATGTGATTCTCATAGAAGGATACACTTTACACTTCCCTAAACCTACCCCTAGGGAAGAAACTACAAACCAGCCGAGAATTAACATGTTGATTTTTTGCCAGATTCACCAAGTCTATGGTTTCCTGTGAATTGATTGCATATGGATTGACATAGGATAAAGTTATTTCCTGCATTCAGCATCTTCAACAAATTAAAGCAGAAAAAAAAAATGTTAAAAGATGCAATATAGTGAAGGCTACGNTGAATATAATTTAGGAATATGTGTTAATCACGACAAGTAGAGCAATCATCGTATTGTTATAGTTTAATATATGTTTAAAAAATTGGACAATTAAAACCATTCAGACTATTATACAAAAACAAACAACATTATTTCATTCAGATTCAGACTTTACAGCCACCTCTTACTAGTAAGAGGTGGTAGTCAGATTCAGACCCAAAACATATTAATGAAACAAACACACCCTGAGTTGCAAAACGCGATCCCAAACACCTCTACCAAATTTATTTGTATACCTAGACGACCGCTAATATCATTTCAAGTTTGATAAATAAAAATGGGTTATGTTCAAGAAGCAAGAGAAAATCATGTCAAGAAGAAGGTCGAAGAAGGTATAATCAATAAACCCTTAAACCCCTTTATCACTTTCTATGAATTGAGATTTATGAATTTAATTATTATGATCTGATTAGCTGATGATGTTTTCCATTTAATTTGATTAATTCATACAATTAGTAGCTGTTTAGGAACCTAAATTAAGGTTATATTGTTTACTAATTAACTAATGTGTAAAGATTTATAACATTGTTTGCGAAACTAATGGGAAATTATATGAGACTTTAAAATTCAAGAGAGCTGGTACTTTCTGTGATCAGGACGATCTTATGATTTTATTTCGATTGCGTGTTCTTTATAAATAACGTTATATGTCGTTTAAGCTATGTCCTGTTATCCATTGGTGTTGTAGCTTTACGAAGCAAAATGAAGGCAAAGGCGCTAAAGGAATGTGATTTTTACACTGCTAAGTATGCCGAATGTGCTTCAGGGAGGACCTTTTCTGTTGTCTGGAAATGTCGTAAACAAGCTAAAGAACTTAATACTTGTCTTCATGACTAGTAAGTTGTTCATTCTTTACATCGTTTACCAGACTTTTGCTTATCTTTTATGATTCCCTGCCCTGTAACTTAGCGTATAAATATGAAGGAAACGCCTTTAATCATGGTTGTTTTATTGCATAATGTTTAAATAAAGGCAAATTATGTGTAATCTAATTCAGTATTTCGTAATGATTAATGGTTACACTGGGGTGTTTGGATAAGAATTTAGATAGTGATTATTGCTACTTGAAGGATTAAATAATTAGATAGTCACTTGTTTAAAGGTAAGGATAAGTAGTAAGAAACTTTAGAATAGTCTAAATAACCAATTTGTTATGGCAACTTTTTACCCGTTTACCTGAATGTGTTTCCATAAATAATTAGATACCATTATCATAATCGTTTTTATCCAAACACTAAAAACTGATTATTGGGACTTTAAGTAGCGGGTTAACTGCACATTTGAACACCGCCCACGAGTTTATAATAATTGTTGGGCCTCATATAAGCATGTTTCTGTATGTGATTCTCATAGAAGGATACACTTTACACTTCCCTAAACCTACCCCTAGGGAAGAAACTACAAACCAGCCGAGAATTAACATGTTGATTTTTTGCCAGATTCACCAAGTCTATGGTTTCCTGTGAATTGATTGCATATGGATTGACATAGGATAAAGTTATTTCCTGCATTCAGCATCTTCAACAAATTAAAGCAGAAAAAAAAAATGTTAAAAGATGCAATATAGTGAAGGCTACGGCCTTTTTTTATTTTTTATTTTTTTATTTTTTTTTGGGGATTTGTGATTTCTTAAACATGACCTGGCTAGCTGGCATGGGCATCATATAGGCATACAATCGTGAATCTTTGTGGTAGTTAATGTTACCATTTAACGTTTTCAGTTTCTGTGTCCCATTATCTGGTAGTAGTAGAAGTTAAGATGTGATTGTGGGCTATCGAGAAACCTCTAAAATGGACCAAAACTTTGTATGAATAACAGGAACTTGAAACTACATCTATATGCATCATGACGCAAGTGCACATAACAATAAGTATCATGCCTGAAATATGTATAATTATTTAAGACTGGCATGTTGGAGGATTTAATGCTCTCTGACACAGTTCTGATTCATGCACAATTGATCTAGTGGTTTCTTTGTGGCTGGCCAACCTAAGATGTTTACCCCACGAGGTTTGCAACTAAAATCTCAGAGGAGATGCGGGCGTCAAACCTCACTGGATAAACATCTTGGGATCGTTAGGGAAAAATCCAGAAGCATCCACGGGAATACCGGTTAGGCCTCGTACATGAGAGCCAAAAAGGCTCAACTTTCCCAGGTAGTATTAACTTGGATCCTTCTCCTTTTACCCGTTTATACATGCATATAACTCCAATATCTATACCATACTTCTATCAGGAGAACTCACTTCTGAAAACTCACATCAAATTCAAATTTGACATCGACTCTTTAGATTTCTTTATATACAACTTGCTTTCATATGGAGTTACTTTATCATCTTTACATTTATGTACTAATTTTCCAATAAATAAAAAGTATCGTCTTTCTGAACTAATAAAAAAAAGCAAATGTCACTCAAAAAGTCAAAAGTAGTAGACTTGATGGTTCTGACTTATAAAAATGGTAACTTGTTTAAGAACTCCCTTGTAACATGCTTCATTCAACTTTGAAATAGTTTTAAGTTCAGTATTGCACTTTCCAAGTTCATGGTTTAACTTTAAAATGTCGAATTTGTTTTTGTTTTACTATCTTTCATTAGCTCAAGTTACCGTTCTTTTGTTGTAGCTTCAACTCTATATCAGTTTCTTGTTAAATGCATATCACTTATTCACTTGATTTGATTTTAACCACTCAGGGGTGGCCTGGTGGTAAAAAGGCTTGTGACTATCACACTAAAATTAGTGAGGTCTCAAGTTCAATTCCTGCTAGGTGCAAACAACCTTGAAGTGGCCATGCCAACCTCCTAAAAAGGGAGGGTGTTAAGATCGTTTAGACCTCATCTAGGGATTACACAATAATAATGATACTAATAAGATACGCAGCGGAATAAACAAAACAATCATTATTATTGCTACAAGGTTTCTTCGTTCTTTATCTCTACTCTAACATACAAACATCTACAGCCCCAATACTACGTGATCAAGTGTAGTACGGTTACTCAACAATAACAGGGATCAATGATCCTTGAGGCTATACAAAACTACCCTAGGTGTTTTCCCATAAAACACCTCTACGCACACGTTTCCTGGAGTTTACATTGTGACACACTTATATAAAACATGTACCCTATGTCTCTTTGTATAATAGAGACATTAGGGTTTACAAAGAGATAAGACAGAATATAAAGAAATCTTCCTAATCAAGTAAACCAATTTCCTGTATATTCTTTTTCTTTGAAGTTTTCCTCTTTGTCGCCATAAGTCCCTCATCTTTCAATGTTTTGTCTTATCAACTCTAATATAATTCCTAACAGAGGGCTTTACCTGGTTTGAGTCTGTGTGGCGGTGTGTTTAAATCCTGTGGATCAGTCGGCCAAAAGGTCGGAAACCATGGTTACCCAAAAAGAAAAAGAAAAAAAAACTATATCACTTGATTGTCAGTATCCTATATATGAACACTTTTAGGATAGAGGGAGTAGTACATTATATCCTACCAATCAGTTACATCTTTACCGTATAACTAATTTGTGGAGCATGAATGTCTTTGTGTCTCCTAATCATAGTATGCATGTATGTATATTTTTGGTCATATCAAAGTGCATATGTGCACTTAACTTCCTTTTTGATTTGTTGACAGAAGCAAGCTTTCAATGAGTGGTACATTACAAAACTTTGGTGGAACCAGTGTATTGATTTTATGCAAAATGTATCCACATGAAATGGGCAAATTATAGTCATAGCTATAACTGACATGTCCCTGAAATGGACTTATAGTTATCATTGTTTTTCTTGCAGCACGAATGACAAAGTATTGGAAGAAATGAAGAAAGAGTATGCACTTCAAGAGGGTGCCAAGAGACCCGTGGGAGTCTAACTACGTTGTTTGTTTTCAAGATATGTATGCTTGTTCTGTCCATGGTCTTATTTTTTAGTTTGAAATTAGTTATTTGCTGAATAGAGATAAAGTTTATGTGTATTTCTGCAACACTTGATTTTGAAATGCACGAATTGTTAAACAAATTAATCTCGGAGTTTGAGATTTTTAGAAGTGTTCTATCCCAAAAGTATGAACTTCTTTTGTGATGTCTTTGGCAGGAGATTTTGCTATTGCCTTTTATGTACTAGTAGGTTTGAATGGAAAAATTATTGAAAATTTTAACAAAAATGTCTTTCGTATAATTATTATGGTGAGCAACACTTGACATACTTAAAAAGCTACATGAGTCAGACACTTAACAAATTCGCTAAAATTGCAGAATTAAAAATGTACAACTTAAAATTTACCTACTTGAGTTCTCTATAAAGTCCTTTACAGCCCGTTTGGCGTTGATCGTGTCGTTTTCGTGTTGATAATAAATATGATCAAATATAAAAGAAGGATCTAGCCAAGTTGCCTGATTCTACCACCTCAATGATTCAACGGGTCTTTGACATAGCAATATCTATAGTAGGTTCGGCGGCTGTTAAAAAACAATCACACTAGCCGTTTGTACAAAACCTACCACAATAAGTTTGAAAACAAATTTTGCAATACGCATGATACTTTTTGTGGTCAAAGGTCATTAGTGTTAAAACATACCGAAACCTACACACTACTTTAAAGGGGTTTTTTTTCTTCTTCATAAACTTAGTTTTCAAGTTATCTGGTGTGTTTGTTTTTGAGGTCTATACTCTGAAAAAAAAGTAAACACATTTTACTTTTAGTATCTGTTTTGATTATCGGTGAACTTGGATACTAAACTTGAAACACAAATTTTGACAAAATAGAAATGTAATCCACTGCACATGGTAAAAAGCAGAGTATGAAACCATTGCCTACTTTGCAAACTGCAGATCCAGTCAACTTTTTTTTTTTGGATGATAGTCAGGCGACAGGCTACTTGGATCAGATCAGATTCTCTCTACTCTGATCACTAATGGAGGATGATACTTGTAACACATATCCTCATTTTAGTATTAAGTTACAGTGTAATATCTCATGAAGTTTAAACGTAATATCTCACAAGGTTCAAATGGTACGGAAGCAAGACGCATAGCCATCATATGTTAAGATCTATATCAAAATATTTGGCTAGCTTTGCGGATCTAAACAAACAATCTACTTAACTAAGTGTACGCTGAAGAACATAAATAGTAAGCTTAAGTTGGCTTTCTCATGTTGCGACCTGCACGAATCACTTCATCCACAAGTAGCAGCTGTGATGCAATTACCGGGCTGTAAAAACAAAGCACAAGTTTTATTTTATCTCAATTTAAAAAAAAAAAAAAAAAAAAAAAAAAAAAAAAAAAAAAAAAAAAAAAAAAAAAAAAAAAAAAAAAAAAAAAAAAAAAAAAAAAAAAAAAAAAAGAAAGAGAGAGAGAGAGAGAAAGAAAGATAGAAGAAAAAAAAAAAGAAAAAAAGCAGTTAACAAAATCCCAAAAAACATTAACAAGCTAAGAATCACTATACTCCCTAAGTGTTTCAACCAAGGTCTTTGGATACTAGGAATCATTATTAAAGTAGCAAGCACACACAACACAATAGTATCTTTTGCATACCCCGAGTTTATAATTTGGCGCTTCACAGCATAGTTGTCAAAGATACCCTCCATTTGGGGGTCAACTGGCTCCCCAGTGTGCTGATTTAGCCCCACAATGTTGCCTTTATCATGCTCTCCCTGAAAGAAAAAAATTTGTTGTTCAAAGTAAAGACCCAGGTATGTCAAAAAGTAGAGGTGGAAAATCAGTGCGTCATGGTTTAGGTAACAGATATTCTTGGTAAGGTCAGCTTGGGTCGACCCCAAGTTTTTATAAACTATGTGTCATAAATGAATCGCATGAGTATATGACTACCAAAAACTATAGTAATCCAACAAAATTCCAATTTAAAAATAGAATGATTAAGGTTGTATTATACAATAAGAATATACTTCTATGACTTTCGACCCATTTTCATTTTAGCTATTTTTATAATTTGCCCGTTAAAAATAATACGCAACCCAATTTGACTTGTTCACAAAAAATGGGTCAAAAGAAAAAAGTGAAGTAATAGATTGATGGTATATAATTCTTACAGTCAATGAAATTATCACGTCTTGAGTGTCAAGTCCAGAGTTTTCAGCAAGTGTCTTGGGCACAATAAGAAGAGCGTCAGCAAAAGCCTGAATGCTGAGCTGAGCACGCTGTTCATAAGTATAAGCACCAAAAGGGTGAGAAACACATACCTTAATAGTGATCAGTGTGAATAATGTGAGCATACTAACTAACTTACCCCTTTGACAGATTTCTTCACTTCATTAATCAAGTACTGTCGAGCAGCAACCTCAAAAGCCCCAGCACCCTGAAATACAGATTTAAATCAAACCTTGATAACAGGAGTCAGATAGGATATCTTATTGGTTAACTGGTTATCTTTTAGGATCCTTCCTGAATAAATTATTGGAACCACTGCCTTCTTGACAAAATATAAAGTCGATGCTTTTATACCGAATATGATCCCAACAGATTAGTATCTAACTAGTTTTGAGCATTAAATGGTGTGAAAAGTCTTACGATATAATGGTGGGTCCCATACTCCCATTTGCACGGTGTAACAAGACTTGTAGACAATTTGTAATAAAATAAAGAACCAGAAAAAATGGTAACTGTCTACATAAACAAAAGTCTTAAGCATGTGACTAAGAAAAGCAGTTTGAAAGTGGCAAGCTATATATACTGAAGGGGGGAAATTAAGAAGCAATAGACCTACAGAAGAATGCCATAAAAAAAAGATCCACATATGGCTGACTAAAAACACAATCTCATCAGGATTGCAGCCTCATTTAGCTCTATGCTCACATGGTATACATTTAAGCCATTATAGCTTAAAACTAGAAAAGTTTAGGAAGTTACAATCAATTTGTAATCCTCAAGCAGCTAATGATAATCACATAATCAACGAAAACTTACTAATACAACTGCTTCATCTTCAATGGTATTTTTGACTGATCGCAGGCCATCCCTAACAGCATCCTTTATTTGTGCAATTGTATGGTCATTAGGTCCTTTAAGAATCAAAAGAGGTAATGGTTAGCACCATTACATATCAACACAGAAAAACCTTAATAAACCGATGCAGAACCAGGCAATGGGGCCCAATACCAAAATGTGAACATGGTTTTGTCAGCAATGCAAAAGCATGAGAAGTTGTCAAATACCTTTAATTAGAATCGTACAGGAGTGAGGATGCTTTACTTCTTCAATAAAGGTATACTTCTCTTCCCCAAGAACGTGCTCATATACTAGTCCAGCCCATCCAAGGCAATTAGGAGTTAACTCATCCACAGAGTTAACAGCCTCACCGCCACAAGCCAAAACCAACCGTTCCATATTTCTCCTCTTGGCTCTTCTAAGGGCAACTATCTGAGAAACTAAAATATCAGCAATTTGAAACTCCCACAAAGGAACTATAGGTAATACTATTGACTATCTAAAAAAAATTATAATAATAACATTTGAGTGGACAAACACAAAACAAATGAGGTGCAATGCCGAATAGCACATATGATGGATAAAGAAAATGGAAGGGCTAATAGCTACCAGCAGGGTTTAGAGGATTATAGCTTAAAGGAAGTAAAGGACAATCTTATGCAATAAAGTTCAGGCTGAATCATAAGAATTCCCTAATAAACATAAAAATCAGATAAAACATTTTCACCAGGCACTACATTTCTTGAGCTAGAGGTTGTAGATACCATGGTTTCTCCTATCAGCCAAAAGAATATAAGTCACCTCTTAAGAAGATTTGGAAATCTATGGCAATTGACAAGAAACTAGCTGTACTAAGACAACTTATGCTTGTATCCAAACAAAATAAGTATATACAATATTACAATACCATTTAACCACCAATACAGGAATTGGGCTTAAGTATGATCAACGAGTAACTTACCCCTGCCCTAGCAAGAAGATCCAATGATGGAGGATCAATTCCTTTCTGATTTATAACAACAAAGTTCTTGTCAGTTCCATTGCAGACCTGCAGATCACCGAAAACAAAATTAGTTGAATATGCGCTTATAAACATGATAAACATCCACTGTCCACCAACCCCTAGGTTGAATACCTTATTTTTTAGCTCAATTATTTTTCTCACTCTCTCATCAACTGAACGCCTCTCTGCTGCAACCATTGCTTCTCTTTGCTCCGCATTTGAATAGAAAAATCCAGCATTTATTTCACTGAAAAAAACAGACTAACTTAGTACAGAACAAATTTTTAGCCCAAAGAAATGACCAAATAATTATATGAGCTAGATGTCTTTGGTCAATGGTTTAACTGTTTAACAAATTAAAGGATGAATATATGAGGATAATATGAAAGAATAAACAGAACTTTTAACCCATCATTCACTTCTTGTCTAGACAGCACATATCTAACCTTTTCTCATATTCCAATGATACATTGCAGGTCAGTATGTAGCAATTCTCTGCTCGCCTCTTCATATCCGGATGCCTGGATCCATGGTCAAGAACAAGGCCCTCTACCTATAGAACATGTGAAATCATCAGGTTCTGAAGTAGAAAGAAGGCCCCACCCTGCCCTAAACCCCACTCTAAAACCCATCTAGCTTCAGTCGCTATTAGTAACTCATCTAAGATTCTAACATACCAGACGAGTGTCTACATCAAACTTGTGGCGCATGTGCATGATCTCGACCATGAAAAGATCAATCGGTTCATCTGGCTTGCGAACACAGAGTACCTACAGAATTTAAGGACATCCTTTCAGCAGCAAATTAATGTTAATTGCTGATCACAATGTAAGATGACATAGTAGGTCAAACCGTCAAGCCTGACATTACAAGTTAATCAATATCAAACATATTTTAAAAAGGCTCACCGCATTTGCAACTATGTCAGTCAACTGATCAGCCAATGCTTCATAAAGCTGCACAATCAATAAAGAGGACATATGATCATTAGTAAGTACTAATTACAGATAACCTGCACGTTCCTAAAACAGTTACAAGAATAAACAAAAGAAAAAGGGATGACTGCACGGTATTCTAAAGACCTTTGTTCTTAATGTTGTCCTTGCAACCATCTTAAGTATCTCTTTGTCTGGCTCTTCACCCATCACAACAGGAGTTTTAAATTTTTCAAGATATTGCAGAGTTGATCTCTTGGCAATTTCAAAACCATCAACCAGAACACGTGGATGCATTCCTTCATAACAGGAAATAAAAACCACAGACATGATAAATCCACTAAATATCCAGATGAGGAAAGAAACTATAACATCGTTAATGAACATGGAAATCTAAATTATAAATTAATCATAAAAAAAATATTTGTTAACCCAGGATCAACAATCATGGCAGACTCTACAGCATTAAACATGATACATAGTTTTAGTGAATTGAAATACTTAGGCCGTTTAAACTCACATAAAAACTCAGATAACAAGAAGAGCACAAAGGTGATATATACCTTCATCAATATAGCGTTCAGACTGTTTCATAAGCTCACCAATGAAGATGACTGTAGATGTTGTCCCATCTCCACTTATATCATCTTGTGCAACAGCTGTCCTTGCAATCATAATTGCAGTTGGATTTTGTATTTGCTGAAAGAAAAAAAAAAATTTAATCACTGAAAAACTTGGCAATACTATAGTCAGATAGAACATAAATCATGCAGACGACAACAGTGAACATCTAACAAACATGATTAATACAACATGAGGCTGAGAAGTTAGCGCCAACAGCATTTAATGTTCAAATAGATACCAGCATCCATCATCACATAATGTTTTCTAGATCCAAGCAGATTAACTACAACCTCAAAAGCAGACATACATACACATATAAAGAAAGCCTTATTTAGTAATCCACAATTTCAAGTCTTGCAGAAATTTAAAGATAAGATTCCATAAAGCTCCTTCTAACTGCATATATAAAGATTTACATATTGGTACAACCTAAATCGCATTGAGAGCATACAACTATACCTAGTAAAGCATTCCATCTACCAACTTTTTGGAGCGTTAAAAAAAAAAGAGGGTAACAATTAATATATCATAAAAGAATTTCATGACAAGTTCAAGATAAGATGCATCAGCATGTTGATGTGCGTGTTTGCACCTTTTACTTCAATGATGATGAGTAAGCAACCAAATCTTACAGGACAACCCTTGAATGAGCCATGTTGGATTCATCAGTGACAAGATGCATCACATGCAACCACTCAAGGGTGGCCTAGTGGCAAGAGGGCTTGTGGCTATCACTCTAAAATGTGTGAGGTCTCAAGTTCAACTCATGCTAGGTGCAAACAACCTTGAAGTGGCCACGCCAACCTCCTGAAAAGGGAGGGCTTTACCTGGTTTGAGTCTGTGTGGCGGTGGGTTCAAACCCGTGGATTACGGCCATAAGGTCGGAAACCATGATTACCAGAATAAAAAAGATGCATCGCATGCAGATAATGAACATATAAGATGACACAAGAGGTAGGATTGGGTGAAATAAGATGGGCATAACCAAATATGATTGAATTAGATAATTAAAACAAGAATTATATACTATATACCGAATGACCGTAAATAGAAGTATGTTTGCTTGGCCTGGTCCACGTTCTCAATCAATATAACACTAATTAAAACTCTATATTTATCCTGTTTCATTTGAAATGCAAAGCTGATATCTATCATGTCACATGTCACATGTTCACCAATTTAAATAGTAGCAATCATGGACAATCACAATGTCCTTCCCCTTTCTAACTTCACAAATATTTTCAAAGCCAAAATGTTACCATTTTACATGCAAACTTTAAACTACGCGCTATATGTCCCCTTATCAAACAAAACAAATACTTAGCTTCACGAGTACATTATACCTTAAAATATAAACATGAATCTTGGCGTAAATACATATATAAACCTAAAAACACTAGCAATACTAAACTAGTTTCAATTACTCAAGATTCCGACTACACGGATATGCAGATAAATAAAATCATTATCGCAATATACTACGATTTCGTAAAATTCAGCAAATACCAACCATTTCTTTCAATAAAGTGTTGCCATCTTTAGTCAACTTAATATCACCAGCTCCACCAACAAGCCTGTCATAACAATTCATCATCATTAACAAAATTTAAAAAAATAAATACAGAAATAGTAAAAAAGTAGGGTAGTAAGATACATCTTAATGGTGCCTTTGGGGCCGAGGTTAGTTTTGAGAACATCTTGTAAGCCTTTGGCAGCATTAATGTTCATATGAAGTGCTGCTGATTTGTTTACTACTTCTGCATTCGGGTTCAGCGTTCGTATTGACATTTTTCTCTTGTTTTTATCAGAAATTAATTATAGATGATATGATATGAGAGATCGGATGTGAGAATCAAAGGGAGGGAAAGACCAAACAAGGGTTTATTATAGAGCCTTCTGGATTAGTGTAGTTCAGCTCAATGGTGTTTCGATAGCCATGGTGGCTAGGACAGGAGTACTCTCCTAAAGTACGGGCTCTAGGAGGTTGGTTTGGTTGTGGTGGTTGTTGTGGTGGTGGGTTGTTGGGATCAAGGATATTACCACCTTCCATGATGNCAAAGCCAAAATGTTACCATTTTACATGCAAACTTTAAACTACGCGCTATATGTCCCCTTATCAAACAAAACAAATACTTAGCTTCACGAGTACATTATACCTTAAAATATAAACATGAATCTTGGCGT
Source organism: Artemisia annua (assembly GCA_014162995.1). Lineage (NCBI taxonomy): Eukaryota > Viridiplantae > Streptophyta > Magnoliopsida > Asterales > Asteraceae > Artemisia > Artemisia annua. Next base: position 29,246 of record LBNU01033807.1, read on the forward strand.
AAATACATATATAAACCTAAAAACACTAGCAATACTAAACTAGTTTCAATTACTCAAGATTCCGACTACACGGATATGCAGATAAATAAAATCATTATCGCAATATACTACGATTTCGTAAAATTCAGCAAATACCAACCATTTCTTTCAATAAAGTGTTGCCATCTTTAGTCAACTTAATATCACCAGCTCCACCAACAAGCCTGTCATAACAATTCATCATCATTAACAAAATTTAAAAAAATAAATACAGAAATAGTAAAAAAGTAGGGTAGTAAGATACATCTTAATGGTGCCTTTGGGGCCGAGGTTAGTTTTGAGAACATCTTGTAAGCCTTTGGCAGCATTAATGTTCATATGAAGTGCTGCTGATTTGTTTACTACTTCTGCATTCGGGTTCAGCGTTCGTATTGACATTTTTCTCTTGTTTTTATCAGAAATTAATTATAGATGATATGATATGAGAGATCGGATGTGAGAATCAAAGGGAGGGAAAGACCAAACAAGGGTTTATTATAGAGCCTTCTGGATTAGTGTAGTTCAGTTCTAATCTTTCTAGATTATTACATAGATAGTCCCTCGTCTATAACTTGATGGACGCATTATGATCCTCCTTGTACAAGTCATCAACACTCGTAGGGAATCTGAGCGTTGCGACGACGAGTATTTTATAATAAAATTTTTGGCAAGGATATTTTTAAGTTCTATGTTTTTCGTTACAATTACTTTACAGATAGCGGGAATATTAGCGGCGTAACTTGTTGCTCGTTTGCCTTTCAAACTCTATGTAAATCCAAATTAATTTATTAACGATTTTCAAGAGTCAATATAACCACTTTAAAAATATCAAACTAATTCAGATAAAAACCATAGAGAACTGACGCATTGTTGCGACAATATAAAGTCGATAGTCGGTGATGTTATGGAAGTATCAGGTCAAAGCAATTGACAATGGCTCGTAATCGCAAGTAGGTAAAAGACACATATTCGATATAATAATATGCACATCCTAATAACTAAATGTATCGGTAAAATTAGAACGTTTTCGCACATTTTTATTTTATTTATTTATTTATTTTTTTGAGAAAATGGAATTTACATGCATGATAAGTTAGTTTAAGCATGTTTGTATTATTTTAATATTGAAGTTTGATATCACATAATAATCATCTTGGTGAATGAGGTTATTGAAATCAGAAATCACTGAATTACTGATGGTTGCATGGATCTTGATTGCTGATTGGCGCCAAAATATTGGTTTCATATAGAAACGACTTTTACGTTGATGTTGCACTTACCATTCGTGACATTCGTGACATCGATAAGTGTGGTGATCGACATGATTTTGCCTGCGATAAAGGTTAGAAGGATAATGAATGATGAGCGCCATTTTTGGGCGAGTATATGTAGGTTCCGCATTAGGGTTTCGTAATGTAATCTTTTATATAATAAAACAAAACCCCTAGTGGGGACTTTTCTAATCAAATCATACCTTATTTGGTAATTTTTTTTTAAATTGATTTTTTTTTTAATTTAGATGTAAAAACTAATAAAAGCTAATTATTTCCTAATTTATCTAAAAAAAAACTTTAAAAAACGTTTTTGTACTTTTATGATAAAAACACTAAAAATACACATGGGCTTTAATGCTATTCTTTCATAATTGTAGGCATAAAATGTAATTATGAAAAATAAACCGGCCTCCTTGCATCACCAACACATTCATCCACCATTCATCAAAAAAAATACCCAAACACTTGGTCGTTGTTCTCCATAATTTGGTAATGGAAGATTAAGAAACAACGAATGTCTCTACCTTCAATCAAGATTCACAATCAAACAAAGCTAAAAATTACTGCTAAAGTACTCCGTATAATAAACAACCATATTTGTTCCTTTTGATATTATATAAAAGATTTTTAGCTCTTATATCAACATAATTTTCTTTGTTCTTTTTTCTGATTAGGTGGAGCCGTGGAGTTCCAAGCATTGGTTAACATAACTCGGGTATACGTTTGCATTTGCTTTTTTTTTTTCCTCCCGCATTTTTTGTCTTCCTTATCATACTGGTAACACAAGTATAAGTTAGCATTTGTCTTTTTGTTTTTGCTCCAGGTATTTTTAATTATTACATTTTGTGTCTTTTGATGTTAGGCACTGAAGGCAGCTTCATGGTTGAATGTTACAGATTGCAGATGCTTGTGCGATGACATAGCAGAATACAGTCAGTTTCTATTTTTTTTTCTTTTTCTTGAACTGGAATGTAAATTTTAGCATAAACTACGGACTTCCTAACACAATACGAATTTGTATTGTATTACAATTCTTAAAAACCCACAATTAAACCAACTTTACACCTTATATATACTCAATTCATAGGCCAGTTGTTTTTTTTTTCATCGAATTATCACCATTTTTATGGTTGCTTTATAACTACCGTATGGTGGTTTTTATTTATTAAAGATTCTTAATAAAGATATGAGATCGATGTTTATGGTTGCGGCTCAATGTGTCCGGATTAATAAGGTTTGGAATTGTTTTCACTAGCTATGTTTATGGGTGTTTGGAACAACGATATATATCGAATTAGACTAATATATACTTGTGTGTTTGTGAGTATCTTAATGGTACAGTTACATATGAAAGCAGATCAATTCAGGTTGACTATTATTTGTAATTGGCTGAACGGGTAAAAAATAGCATATACTTACCTATTTTGGCCTGCTGATTTTTACACCCCCACGGTTAGTATATAAAGTTCATGTTTTAAATCCTTCATTGCTATGATATTTGCAGATACTTAGTTGTTGTTTGAGTGGTAATTAGTTGTTTTTTGTGTGTTTGTGAGTATGTTAATGGTGCGGTTACATATGAAAGTGGGTCTATTCAAGCTGTGTGTTATTGATAATTGGCCGAATGGGTCGAAAATAGCTTACCTGACTTGGCCTGCTAATTTTTACACCCACACGGTTAGTATATAAAGTTCATGTTTACATAATTGATTTAGTGTCAGTTGAGTACCTACATGAGTGTTTGGAAGAGCGATATATAACCAATTAAACTAACATATGCTTGGGTGTTTGTCACTAGGTAGAGTCCCTAATGTTTGGGGGCAATTGCATATATACCCACTAAAACTTGCATATTTGCATATATACCCAAAACGTGCTTAACTTGCATTGTACATCATGCATTGAAAACTTATATTTTTGGGAAATATGCAAGTTTTTAAGTTTTAGTGGGTATATATGCAATTTTCCCTAATGTTTGAGACTATTATGTAACTTTCGTAATAGCCGAATTTATAGTGCTAATAACTTTATGGGTATGGATCCAGTGAGAAGAAAACTTAAAATGAGAAGAATGAGAAATAACCATAACCTCACGTTTGAGATGCGCCGACTTGAATTAGATGCATCTCTATTCATTTAGATGCATCCTAATTAGTTTCGAAAGTGATCTTGAAGTGAAAACGACGCAAAGTAGTACTAGCAACAAATTTGACCCGCAGGGGACGAAGTATACATAGGTTCCGCCTAACTTGATGTAATGCATCTAATATATGTATTTGCATCTAATTTTTTTCTAGAAAATATATTAAGGTGCATCTAAAAGATTCGGGATGCATATAATTCAAGTCGATGCATCTCTTATTTGTGGTTATCGTTATTTCTCATCCTTCTCATTTTAAGCTTTCTTCTCATTTGATCCTAAGTCATAACTTTATAAGTAACTATGATAGCTATTGATTGAGCCATTTTTATATATCATTATACTTTTATACATCATTGTTGTGTCGTTTGTATTATACTTTTATAAGTAATTTTTACTGTTGTTCACCGACTATTTGATGTGGTTGATGTATTATATGCAGAAACTTTTAACCAAATTTCACATGTATATTAATGACTTATCTCAGTTTAATATCCACGGTGAACATGCATTGCTTAACAGCCAAGTGTTAGTTATATTAATTGTTGAACCTGTGCACTAGCTTTAAAACTATAGTAATACAATTCATAATTCTTTAAGGTAGATGCTATTCAAATTCATGCTAAAACTATATATGATAAAAAAGATAAAAAGTCGTACAAAAGTTTAAACCATAAGAATTTTGTACATCCCATCCAATTTTAATACAAATACAAATACGAAATTTCGTTATGTCGTGATGTTAATTCCGATACCAACACATAACAGCCCAACAATGATTAATAGGTATTTTGCTCTTAGTAGGTTATGTAACATTTTGATTTAAGAAAAGAAGTATACTTGCTCTTGCTAACAAATAAATTAAATTTTGATATCCAAAGGGGTGTTTGAATGTTAGTTATAATAGCTAAACTTACAAAAGTTACATGGTAACACAACCATTAATGTTTCAGCATAATATTAAGAAATAAATTGATCCAAAATATCGATACACAAACACATCATACAGTAACTAAACTTCATACATAAAGATGATCATATTTATGAAAATACCATATCTAAACTTCACAATGTACATCAAACATAATTATATAACAAAATTAAGCNAAAAAAAAAAAAAAAAAAAAAAAAAAAAAAAAAAAAAAAAAAAAAAAAAAGTAAGTTATCTGTTTTTTAATAAGCAAAAATATGTTATTTAAAATTTTAGAAGAAACCCCGCACGTGGGCGGGTATTATAACTAGTTTAAATATATAACAAAATATTAACTATCATTTTTAAAACTTTCTAGAATCTACATTTTATATTTGGAGATGGGACACATTTTTTTTAGTACTTTATCGATACAAAATTTTTAAAAAACACACCCACTTTCTTCTAATTTTTTTCTTCGCGATTTTAACACATCTCTGTTTGAGGTATGTTGACTTGATTTTTTCTCGCTTGAATTCACAATTACCCAACGAGAAGACTCAATTGCAAAATCAAGCCCTCTCATTCATTAATCAAATAACATGATTTGGCCAAAAGCCCAAAAGTAATTTTTCTTATTATATAATTTTTTTTTTTTGTTGGTCATCAAAAAAAGCAAAAAATGTTGAGATTAAATATCAAGAACTTCATAGTTTAGGGCCAATCACGGCAAGTGACCAAATATATGAAAAAATTCAGTTCCCAAAAGGGTTTAACAATTACAATAAAATAATAATAATAATAATAATAATAATAAAAATCACAGTTTTTTTCCGGCGAAACCATAAATCCCTCCGGCACCTAAAATTCAAAATAAAAAAAAACTCACCGGCCGGCGGAGCCCACACTTAAAAGGAAGATATTCCGGCTCCGTTATCGGCCGGTGTTATAAGTTTTAGTTTATTAGAATAAGAGTTGATTTTTTAATGGAAAAAAGTAGACAACTGTTGATTCTATATGCAACTGAAACCGGTAACGCTTTAGACGCCGCGGAACGAATAGGCCGTGAAGCCGAAAGAAGAGGCTGCCCTGTTCGTATAGTTTCACTTGATGAATTTGACCCTGTAAGTTAAATTTGTATAGTTTTCTAGTTAGTATATATGTATTTATGTTATAATTAGTGTAATGTTACACTCAAGTAATGAACATGGTGTTGCCTTAACTTTTCGTTAAATAATCATGCCTGATCGAACCAAATAAGCGTTTACAGCTCCGCAGGATATAGATGCCGAATTAGGTTAAAGTCACATACTCGCTGCGGCTAGGCTATCAAACAACAACAGGAATTATACATGTAAGAACAAATATACGTGTGTGAGTATATAGCTACAAAATGTGTTGTAGATGTTGAATTTGTTTGAAAACACTCATACAAGCGCCGAGTAGTAGATATAAATGCACTATGCATACTCTAGTTAATAGTTATAGGCCTTCATTTAAGGTTTTTTACTGGTGGGGCATTTGGTATAACATAAAAATGCTTGCGTACTTGATAATCTTTTCTAGTGGTTATATTTTTAACACAGTCGAGAATTTAATGTGATCGTAATCATTGGGGTTGGCCTAGTGATAGTTCATTGGCTCATAGGTGCCATCAAATCTCAGGGGTCATGGTTGTTGACTTCATAGTCGAAAGCCTCTTGGTGGTTTTAGTACATTTGTTAACCAACACTCGTTTTGCATTTCATATATTTTGATTAATGGCTTATGTTTCTGGTATGACTGTTGCTTGTGGACTATGACAGAGCTCGTTACCTTCGGAAAAAATTGTCATTTTTGTTGTCTCAACAACCGGACAAGGGGATACCCCGAACCCCATGAAGGTTGGTTCATTTAAATAATGAAGGTTTTATATGTTTGTGATTCTTCTTTCTAACTCTTGTTAACCAACATTTAGGCGTTTTGGACATATCTTTTACAAAGAAGTTTAACCCGGCAATGGCTTGAAAACACGGACTATGCAGTGTTTGGATTGGGGGATTCAGGTTACCAGAAGTACAATGTAAGTTGACTTGGTAATGATTTTCAATAATCAAGATATTTTACTTATACACGTCATGGAGGATGCATTATCCATATTTTTTGTTTGTTTGTGGAACCGTATATTGGGACATTGCTTATTATAGATTATTATCGGGTTTTAGAATTTCAACCTCTTGAAATATATTAAGCTTGTGTCATAACTTAGATGTGTTATTTTTTTTGCTTTTAGTTTGTGGCAAAGAAGCTTGATAAAAGACTTGCAGATCTTGGGGGAACATCAATTATTGAAAGAGGCTTGGGTGACGATCAACATCCTTCAGGGTATTTTTGTCATTTCCATTATGCCAAGTGAAATGATGCGGAGATTATGTTGTTTTCATAATATATTTCAAATAGGATTCATCAACATGCTTTCATTTTCTTATGCAGGTATGAAGGGGCGTTAGACCCATGGATGTCATCTTTATGGTCTGTGTTATATAATGAAAATCGGCAACTCTTTCCAAAAGGTTTGGATATTTCTGCATCTGACACAAGGATGCTTGATCAACCCAAATTACATATTACATATCTTGACCTTGATGAAGTCCATTTAAAATCTCCAGCAGGAATTGGTAATAAATTCTGTTTAATCTCAAATTTACCACTTTTTTGCAACCTGACTTTTCATCATTTACTGTCTTTTGCGTATCTCCATGACATTATAATAATATGTTCTGACGATCGAATCATGTTCACAGATTTGAAGTCACTGAGAAGAAATAGTGAGGTCTCGTCTCAATGCTTTCTGGAAAAAAAGTCAAGTGACATAGTAAACCTGACTGCTTTGAAAATGTAACTTCAGAAATAAAAAATACTTTTATAATCTCAATTCATGTTTACAAGTTATATGACAGTGTTGTTGGCTTACTCATACTATA